>JABJVR010025456.1:25409-36725 GCA_025773905.1 Chitala chitala
GTAAATGTTATAGAAGTAAACAGGCCTCCTCCCCATCCTGCACATTCAAATATAAACACGCAGCCTCCATCCCACTTGAGAGTAAATATGAACTTACAACAGTAAATTCACATGTTTCCAAAGCCTGAGTAAAAACCTGTCAAATGACACACAGTACAGGCCAAAGCAGCAGCATCGTGTGATGCCCTCACCTTACTCAGCTCCTTCTGGTACTGGGGCATCTTCTTCAGCATCTGGGACAAGTCCCTTATTGTGGTCTGTAGGGCACAAGATTTACCATTGGTTACTGGCTCAGGCATGGCTAAACGCTCCCTGCACACAGCTGAGATGATGGTTACTGGCTCAGGCATGGCTAAACGCTCCCTGCACACAGCTGAGATGGTGGTTACTGGCTCAGGATGGGGTAGGCTCAAGGATGACTGCACGCAGCCCCCACCTTCTCTCCAGTGTTCATCTTTTTGCTGGCAGAGAATTCCTTCAAGGAGCGTGTCACTTCTCTACATGTGGTGTGTGTCAACAGACGTGAAAAAAAGGTTGACAGAAAAAGACAGAAAAATGTGGGTAAAAAATCAGTTTCTTGTAATCATGCAAAACAGTTTGGACAGTAAATAAAGATGGGATCAGAGACTGCTGAAAAATGTTGGTGAGATAAGTCTAGCACAGATACAGTGTGAGGACCATGGCAGGCCTGAGTGTCTATGA
Organism: Chitala chitala; assembly: GCA_025773905.1. NCBI lineage: Eukaryota > Metazoa > Chordata > Actinopteri > Osteoglossiformes > Notopteridae > Chitala > Chitala chitala. Next base: position 26,112 of record JABJVR010025456.1, read on the forward strand.
AACACTACTATCAGCTGGTTTGAATACAGTTCTGTCATTTTGCATTTCAAGCACACAACGCTCCAAATATTTGTATAAGTAACATTTCAATTTTACAGTAATTTATTTGACATAAGGTGATGCCACCACACTACATCTCTACACCAGTAGAGGACAGTTTAAGCCCACAGTTGTCCAGCAGTCTGCCTAGGCACAGCATGTGCCCCTCATACAGTATGGGTTGATCGAACAGCCACCCCCCCACGTCCCCCGAGCAGACCACACTCACTGGGACACCTCAGCAATGTGCTTATGCCTCAGAGCAACCCATAGGTCGTCATCCTCGTCCAGCAGAACCTCCTTCACCTGGGTTGTGCCGACACCACTGGTCTCATACCTGATGCACCGGCGACACGGCGTGGCAGAGCCGTGGGGTGGGAGGGGTGCATAACGGAGGCACGTGGGGCAAGAGATCAACACAAAGGAACACACGCAAACCAAAGAGCAGGCCTTATTCAGACAGCATGTCCATTACAAACAGCTGTAGAGCAAATCCACTGGCATCACAGGCTCTTTCAGGTGGAAGAGTAACTGACCATACAGCTCATGAACTGTGGAAGGTCTGGTGTGAGTGGGTGGTAACCTACCCATGGATTCACATACGTGTGCTTATCTCACCTATGTTTTTCCCTGTGATGTTATTGCATTCATATCCAACATGACTAAGTATTAATACAAAGCCATAAATTTGCAGGTCCAGACACTGACTTGTAGACATCGTTTTCAATGGGCAGCAGGTCATAGCTCATGGCCTGCAGGGTCAGTTCATGCAGGACCGGGGAGATGGTGTCAAAACCGCGGTCCAGAATCAGCAACTGTGAGCGAGCCTTATCAGGGCCCTGCGGGAGGATGAGAGCCAATGAAGGCACAAACACCATCCCCTAACCTGATAATATACATGTAACAGTCGCCTCTAGCTAGTTATCTGCTTATACGTTAGGTTCAACAACCAAATAAATTTGTTTCCATTGTTAAATGTTAATAAACATGAAACATTTAAGTCAAACAGCTTCAGAATCTACATTATCATGCATAAAACACTACTACTACTACTACTGGGCTATCAGTCCTATCTCAGGAGTCTCCTCCTGGTCAGTCCCATCTCAGGAGTCTCCTCCTGGTCAGTCCCATCTCAGGAGTCTCCTCCTGGTCAGTCACATCTCAGGAGTCTCCTCCTGGTCAGTCACATCTCAGGAGTCTCCTTCTGATCAGTCCCATCTCAGGAGTCTCCTCCTGATCAGTCACATCTCAGGAGGGTCCTTCTCCCGATCAGTCACATCTCAGGAGGGTCCCTCTCCTGCTCTCAGCTCCATCCTTGTTAGTTCAGGGTAGTCCCTGTATGACTTCATTATGTCCCTACGCCCTCCTCACCTCTCCCATGTTTGGCTCATCAGCCTTGTATGCATCTAGCTTGTCCTGGAGCAGCTGAGCCAGGGTAGCGCTGTCTTTGCATTCGCTGGATTTGGGTACAAAGGGGGGGAGGGGGGGCAGAGAGCAGTTGATACATGTAGGTCCATAACCCAACAAGGTGACCCCATCCATTGAGGAAACTTGTCTGGCTTGAACAAAAAGTAAACTTATGTTATAATAAACATCTTGAGCCTGATAGTTCACCAGTTGATTGTGAGTGTATTATGGTCTGTTAAATGAATCCAGGTTGGTGTAACAAAGCTGAGCGCCCACCCTCTGCCCCCTCACCCTCTGTAGCGGATGCCAGGATATTCCTTGAGTGTGGCACACAAAGTGGCAATCTGCTCCGCCAGACGCTCCATCATCGGGTTCTTCATCTGGGTTTTATAGGGGCTGTAGAAGTTTTGGAAGGCGTCTGGACAGTCCAGAGAAAACACCTGTACATAACATTTACACAGGTGACTTGGCCAGTCCACAGAATACACCTGTACATTACATTAACATGGGTGGTGAGTGGTCTAAGCAGTACACATATTCAGGTAACCCTCCATATCTGCATCAATAAAATACTGTATTGAACAACAGTCAAAGATCACTTGCAAAACACTTTTCCTGCATCATATTACATCACCACATGGTGTCACTCTTTACTTAAATTATGTATCAAAATGGCATGATTTTTTTAAAGACCAAGCCACTACCTAACAATTGTGGAAAAATGTGCTATATAATTGACAAGTGTATAATTTGGTGTAAAAACCAAAGCTTTATAAAAAAAGCATGCCCAGGTTATCAAACAGGAACTGCCTGTAGTTGACAGGTGTTACAACCAATCATGTGGCGCTGGCCAGGAAATCCCTCCATGGAGTCAAACTAAACACTGTTTATGGGATGATGTGAAATCACTCCTGCATGGAGATTGATAGGTGAGGGGGAGAGTTTTGCAATCCAGATTGCGGGGGGGGTAAATAGGGACTAATCCTTTTTGCAGTTATTAACCCTTAAATGACTAGCTAGCACTTTGCCAGAGGTTTACATGTCACTTTCTACTATGCATTTTTATTCTCCAGGTGACTGAAGTATACTTGACTTTCTTTGTTCTATGACACGTTCCACTAATCTCCTCCATCCGTCTCCGTTTTTCTCCCCTTTTTTCATTCTGTGGGCTGGTGCCCCCCACACAGTCTCTCCTCTCTCAGACCCATCTGTTCAAGATCACATGACTACAGTTTGGCACACACATTGGGTCCCACTATCACCTAATCCACCCTGTTATCCCATTGGCAAGCTTTGGATTAATAATGCAGGCGGAGGGGATTGTGGGCCAGCCCTCAGCTAAAGCCACTGTAGGATTTTGTGAAGTCTGTCTTCACTGACACACCATTACCAACCATAGGTGTATGTGTCTCGGAATTCCCTTGGCATTTACAGGTGCACACTGTGTTGGGACAGGTCTCACCTGTGACTCGTAGGGCAAGAAGGCGATGTTGATTTCAGTCAGAGTCTTAATGAGTTTGGAGGCCCGAGACTTCACCAAGTCGTTGAACAAGACGTCTGGGCAGGCTGTGAGAGACAGAGGGGGGACAGAAAAAGAGACAAGAGAGTGAGAGAGAGCACCGATAAAGAGCGACATCAGCCCTTAGTCTCTTCCAAGTGGGGGAGGCATGCAGTTACAGACAAGCTGCATGACGCCAGTCCCAGGTACTTACAGTCCGTGAAGAAGATGTGAACTGCCCGATACTGTGGGGACCGTGGGTCCACAAAGTCAGAGATGAGCCCCTGTACCGACTATAAGGGAGGTGAGATTTAGACACACAGGCACTAGGAAATCGACAGACAAGAGCAAATGCTCAGGTATGACCAGTTACCTGAGGGGACCTCTCCCACACTATAATCTAAACAGAATAGTGACAACAACAGTATTTGAGAACAGAGGTCATGTACAGATTAAGACTACAGAGTGTGTCTAGTGGGGAGTGCATGTGGATGGTCTGCACTGTGTTTTCCAGGGACATTAACATTAACTGCTCATGACTGAGAAATTCAGATTGTCGTAGGATTGGGAGCACAGCAGACTCTGTGTGTGTGTGTGTGTGTGTGTGTGTGTGTGTGTGTGTGTGTGTGTGTGTTTGTCTCAATCTTCCAGCTGCCATATGCAGACCCTACCTGCTGAGAGGGAGTGATGAGGTAAATGGCCTCCAGGCTGGGCAGGGGCTCTCTCCGTTTGTTTACATCTTCAACAACTGAAGGGGAGAGGGATGGTGGTTAATGACGGCTCTGTCTCTTTCCCCTCTTTGCACACACCCTGACACAGCAGAGACACTCACTGGTGATGCCCTCAGTCATGATGTCTGTCATCTTGCAACAGGAAGACAGCATCCTCATACTGAGCTGATCCACCACCAACACCTGAAACCAATCACAAACAACCAGAGGCTGAGCTAATGACAGAAGGGTGGAGTCTAACACTGCATGCTGTTCTATTTTCTGTTTGGCTTCTGTTCAGCTGTGCCACTCTCATTAATTAATTTCAACAGAAACATACCACTGACAAGTCATACCTTCCATTCTCCCTTCTTTTTCACCTTTCTGATTACATCATTCATAATCTCTGTGGAAAAAAACAGACAATGAGATCGGGGCAGTGGTTTGGCACAAGCAAACTGTCTTTATAAGTTTTTTTTTTAAAGTCTACAAAATCAGATATTTATTTACATGGGATGAAACCTCCAGTTATGTTACCAAAGAAATGCAAAAAATTACTTTCAACAAATTTTCCAAAAACAAGCATGCTTTGTGTACATTTAGAAGCAATTTTAAAATTTTTATGATTCATGTACTTTCCAAGTTTCCACATTCTGTTTACCACTTTAAACCTTGTGTATAACGAGGGGATAACTGCTCCCTAATTCCTCACCCAGACATTCCATCTGTCAGTCACAGCCGTGAGGAACAGTGTTTTTCTCTCAGTGTGTGTATGTGCTGGTAACACAGGACTGGGGACCACACTGCTCCAACACTTCATCAGGACACTAATTTTTTATTCATTTTAATTACGAAAACATTGTGTAAATATTAACATAATCTGTCTTTTTTTTTGTAAATCGTTGTGTTTTCACTGTGCATATGACAATAAATTTCTTGAATCTTGAATTGACACTGTTTACACATGCCATTAAGCAGACTGGCATAGGATGCTAAACCAGTCAATCGCCCCCCCAGTGAAAATGTTGTGGGTCATTCCCACCAACACAGGACACACAGGTCGACCTGTTTAGCTATAGGCTGGTCTTTTCATTTCACCTGTGATTGGTTTAAGAAAGTCATCAGATCTTCTTTACATCATAATGTTACCATGACAGTAGATACTTCCAAGGTGCTCTTCAAAAAAACACCAGCAGCGGTCTTTCTGACCATGGCAGAACAAATACAAAATTCCAGTTAAGAATCAATCCCTCAAAAAGTTCAAGGTTTATTCATTTCTGGACTTTATTACTTTGGTTCAGACACCATCACATCAAAGTGATGGCATCAGGTGTTCAATGAAGAGAGCTGTCTGTTCCTATTACATAATACAGGAAAATAATGTTGCAGGTAACATGTGTTGGTAAAAGAAAACTTCAAGGCTTAAAATACCTTTTTCATGAAGTGGAACCATGACACCATATAAAATAGACTGAAAGTGAACAGATAAAAGCAGACTGTCCGTCATGTGGTTTCCAATAAGATGTTTGACCTTGAGTGCACTGCACCATGGACAGTTCATATCAAAAGTGCTACTGCTCCTGATTTTGTATGTGTGTGGGGGGCACACACGAGGGGGGGGCTGCTAGCCAGTGTCTATCCCGAATGTCACTCCCCAGGGGTTTGTGGGAGCAGAATGGAGGATTAACACTTCATATATAGTTTAAAAATAGATCCTGTCTGCAGGAGTTTGAGGAGCACAGCAGTCACTGGGCCTAATCTCGTCCAATCCTTTTACGGTGTGCTCCGCCCCCTTTCTGTGCCACAGGCAATGACGCTGCTGTGAGCCCACTCTCAAGCAGCACTTACTAACCTCAACCAGGAACATGTTCTAAAGAGAGATTATAACTGCACTGGCTCTTGTTAGCACTGGATACGGTCAAGTCACAGACCTTGTTAAGCCAAGGTAACACATAATCACTCCACTTCCACCTGACCGTAACTGGTTAGCTCTATAGGGTTTAGTCCCTGTACATCCAAACTGGTTAGCTCTGTAGGGTTTAGTCCCTGTACATCCAAACTGGTTAGCTCTATAGGGTTTAGTCCCTGTACATCCAAACTGGTTAGCTCTATAGGGTTTAGTCCCCGTACATCCAAACTGGTTAGGGGTTGGGTTAAATGGAGAAAAGTATTTTCACCTTAAATTGATTCAATTTAAAAAATGTTTGCTCAGGACAGCTGCAGCTGTAGCTTAATTTCTGGGAATAACCAATGTCAGCATAACCCTATATTTGCCCCTGAGGGCACTGAAGAAGTTTATCAGCGGTGAAAAAGTATAAGCAAACAAGGTTCACCGTGTGCGGGCTGTGCCGACGGTGCTCATGACTGCACCTAAACATCATCACTCGTTCTGGTCACCATGCTGTCCGGCACGTACTCAACTAAATTATTCATTTCAATATGTCAGCATTCTTTTGTTACTGTTTAAATGTTTGGTAGGAATTTTTGAATGATGCAGAAATTAATTAACTGATATTAAAACCATCATATTCTGTCTGACTCAGGTGACTCATGTGATGAAGTAGTGACACACAGGAACAAATCACCACACAGTCTGGAAACAGGAATAATGGACTCTAAAAAACAAAATATGTCCAAAAATTTTCTGGGACCCCCATCCCAACCAAACTTAGCCCCCCATAGCCTCCACAACCTCTTATATAAAAAGATGCAGAAAATTATGTAGACATCAATACCAGAGAGACACAGCAGAAAACCAGCAGGTTCAAAGGGGGTTCAAAGTGGGCCACACACCTGGTCTAGCTAAAGAAAAAATGTTCATTCATGAGGTTCAGAAGCAGGATAACAAATGCTCCACTGTACAATCAGGGTTTAATACTGCTCTACCCAATGCTACAATGAGTCATTTCTTCCAGGGGACTTCAACTTGCATTGTTGTGGTAACAAATTCAGTCTGTTAACCACTCTGCCACCTTGTGTTTTGACAGGAAAATTGACATCTGCTGAACTGGGCAAACAGCCCAAGTCAACCAGTGAACCCAGTACAATGTCAACTCCCACACTGACATCCTAACATCAGATACCACACTCACAGCCCAACGTCAGCTTCTACACTGACTTCCTAACATCAGTTTCCACACTAACATCCTAACATCGGCTCCCACACTCACAGCCCATAATCGTTTTTCCCTTTTTGGTTGTTGTAGGCACAGAGAGATGCTGGAGGACTTCCATACTGCCCTCAGCTCTTCTGTGTGCACCATGTGACACACAGTTGAACATCTTCTATGCTTCTTTTGGTGAGGGGGTCTATGTTTATTGTACAGGACCATGAGTACGCAAACATCCTATCTGTAATTTTAATGTAGAAATGACAAAAAAAAAAGAGTTGCAGCTTTTATAAAACTCAACCTCACATCTACTCATCTTACCTTCAGTGCCTTTTAATGTCAAACACCTCAATCATGCCTTGGATCATTAGATGCATCTGCAAACCCGTCAAGAAAAAGTGACACATACTCAGCAGGTAAGGTGTCCTTCAGAAAATAACACCTACACACATCACTGAAACAGTTTACAAAAAAACAAAGGTAAAATTGGCGTGGAAGCTATGGGTAAAAACATCAGATGAACGTTATTGACCCAGATTTAAATTAAATTAACCTCCAATTTAATGGATACTTCCCCATTAACCCCTAGTCCACACTAGTCCTCTATTAATAAAGAACGTAAAAATCCCAGTCCTTTCTGTGCATTAATCAACAGAAAACCTACCTTTTATACTCACACACATGCACACACACACACACACACACACACACACACTCACTCACTTGTCCATTGAAGGTCGTTTAATTATCCATTTGAAATAAAGAGGTTTGTACACAGTGCATAGCCATTTCTGTCTTATTTTAAATGTAAAACCAAATCTTATAAAATAAATATCGTTTGATCCACAAGGCAAAGAACTGAGGTTCTGTGAACAGATTCTGGGTTTAATCTTTTGAATTGAAGCCACAACTCACATTCCATCGAGCCAGAGAAGTGAGAACTTCCACAGGCGTTGTGTATTGAGTTTCCTGAGCAGAACACTAAGAGCCAAGGCGAACAGAAGGCCCCAGCCTTCGTCTTGGTTGCTTTCCAGTGTCTTCAGTTCACCTGCTTCTTCACAAAGCCGCTTCTGTCTGTTGTGATGCAAAACATGACTAATCCACCAACAGAGGAACTTTAAAACTCAGCAGCACTGTAGGGATCTCAAGTGTCCATCAGAAATGCTGAACAGCTCAGATGTTATGGTTGCCAAGTCAGCTAACTTCAAGTAACAGAAAATACAAAAGGAGAAAGCAATATAAACATAAAATGTGTTAGCAAAACTACTGATGTTCTTCTGTGCAAGAAGAACATGCAATATTAACCTTTTGTCAAAATAATGGCATGTTTCTATTTTAATAGAGTGTAAATCCATCAAATCCAGCCATCACCACCTATTACCCAATGCCTGGCCTGTACAGGGCTGTGGGATCTGTGAAAAATATTATATATTTCCAAAAAATTTTAAGTTTAGTAATGAGTATGTCAAACTGAAAGGCATTAGGTGAAAAACATTTATTATAGGTACCTACAGCTTGTCTGCAGAAGAAATCTGCAATTCCACAGATCAATTTGTTTTCTAGACTCAAAGTAACCTGCTGTACCTGTTTATGACCACTGAGATCCAGAAACCCAAAACAAAGTCAATGCTACAGTTCTAAAGGGTGGAAACTAACTTTCACAAAAATAAATGCATGTTTTGCTAGATGTTCAACAGCGAGTGTGTGTGTCAACGCAGCTCAGTGTGGAAAACTGCTTGGCAGACTGAACAAAGGAACACTATCAGAGGGTCACTCTGCACTTGCTGACCAAACACAATGAATCCTGGTGTCTATCTGTGTTCATCACCTTGTCAGAGGTCTGTCATTCAAATATTTCAAACCCCTGTGTTCTTGGCATGTTGAAGATGACACAAACGTCACATAGTATGGACACATAAACTGTGGTTACATGTCAAATGCTTTCTGAAACACATCCATGGTTACCACCTGGAGCAATGCAGTGAAAGGAGGTCTCCAACGCCTTGTGCATCCCACAGTCCATATAAGGGCCTCAGATCAGAATGATGACTCTCTTGGTTCAAGGAAACTGACATGAAACCATCTCCAGGAAATATCCTCAGGTAGAAGCTGCGTGTTTCTCTTGGCCTGTCCTTCATAGGCTCTCTGTACCATCTGTTTCTCCCACCTTCTCCAACCTTCGCTCTCCAGAACCTCACCCACACCGTTTCCTGGTTGTCTCTTCCTTTTCCTTTACTCTTCTAGTTTCTTTACTATCTTTCTTTTAAACATTAATAAAGTCTGATCTGCCTGCATGTCTATTAAAGACAGTTTTAAGATGTTGACACTGCATTATCCTTAAGAAAATCTGAAGGTCCTAGGAATGTTAAGCCTTCAGGAAAGTGTTCAGTGCTTTCCTCTGGACTTACCTGGGCTCCTCCTTTATGTTACCAAAGTATGAAACGTTCTCCTTTCTATTATTGCTAACTGACCAAAAAAGGGGTTTAGACTGCTCCCCTTGCAGAGTCGATTAGCACAGGTGTAGATCAGGACCATAAAAAATGGTTCCACTCCAAAGGAGGAAAGTCACCTGGCTTCACCAGTCATAACAATATGCCATATCAACAAAGATGGAAGATGTTTCTCAAGTCTGTTTTTCAGGTATACTGTACATGACTAAACAAAGTGCACCTCCCTTATATACCTGTCACATAATGTAGGAACAACTAGCATCAATTAGCCTAACTGAGTAGTTGGGCTCCATTGACTCCATTGGGCTGGTTGGTGCCACCTCACCCAGTTATGTCCTTCACTGCTGTGGACATTCAGTGTCACCAGGAGGTGGACGATAACCTAAGACATCCTGCGTCTACTCCACTAAGGCTACATGTACCCTTCTGCCCCCTCCCGTTTCTGCCACCCTCCAAATCTTCTTACGTGTCAACTCGATCCAACTCCAGACTAAACCCATCGTACCTCCTCCACACACAGGGAACACGTTTCCCAACTCCGCTAGCGTCATTCTCATTAGTAATTACTAGGAAACCTCACGGCAAACAGGACTATTAAAGCAATTTGACATTAAGCGGCGACAGAGTCTAAATTGAATTTACTGCGTGGTACTGCGTAAGGGTAGTCGATTTAAAACTTAAATCAACTCAGCTCTAGTATACGGAGGTAATGTAACGAATAACAATCCCTTAATTATTATTATTATTATTATTATTATTATTATTATTACCACATTGTAGTCAAAAGTAGTGTTTGTAACGGAAAATGCGAACTATAATTGTGAATTTCTCCTTATTCTTTAACCTAGAATAAACCCGAGTCAACAGGTAATGTATCTTAAAAGTATAACACCGACTTGAAATAGTATTATTGCCGAATTTTACTTTGTTCCAGAAAAGAAAATGGTCATTCTCTTAAAAAGTAAAAAATATGAATGTATCTATTCTATAATTTCTTTAAATTCTAAAAAAAAATCGATGTTTCTGTTCAAGAGGGATATGATCTGTTTTACAAACACGCAGAAAAGTGACAGCACAGACCAACACCACCTGCAACATGCACTTACATTACAAATGTAATTATTTAAATACGAAGTGCTGAAACAGAACCATGCGGGCTACTTACTCTCCCCCACCACGGCCTTCAGACCCACGGGTGGCATTACGGCACTGCGATCGCGGTCGTTCTCTAGCTGTGTGTGACTGCTAGTGTTCACACACGGGTTAACGTCACTGCGCCGGTAACTCCACTAATCCGGAGCCTCATCTACCGCCCACCCCTTCCACACACAGACACACACACACACACACACACACACACACACACACACACACACACACACACACACACACACACACAC
>JABJVR010025487.1:0-36716 GCA_025773905.1 Chitala chitala
GAAGTTTTCTATTTATACTTTTCTGTCAGTTTTCTAATGTCGAATACAGGCAGAAGAAAAAGTTTGCCAGTGAATAAAGCTCGATGAAAATAGGGTAGATTGTCGTTACTATCTGAAATAGTCGAAAGTAATCCTTCCGAAAATCCGAAGGTTTGGGAATACAAATTCCACCACAGTTTTGGGCAATATCACCTGCACATACTTTATACCGTCACCTTTCTCAGGTACATCAGGCACAGAGCTGAGGGTGTTCCCTACAACGTGACAGTCCATTTCTTGATTATATGCAAACTACTGTAAAAGAAAATGCAAGAAAAGCAAGCGCCATGCTTTTTAAGATCAGATATCAGTAAACCATTGCAATTCCAGATACAGACAGGAGGTGGGGTCGTCAGGTATGTGCGCAAAATTAGCTCGTCCAGATTTCATATGGAACTTGGTGCATTTAACAATTAAACTTGTACAGCAGCGCGTTTCTTTTCGTTCTTAATTGCCATATTTTACCAGTTAAAAAATACGGACCCTTATTTATATTTTGCATCATGTATAAATATAGTTTGTGGTAAAGTGAATTTTTGAGTAAAAAAATAAATTTTACTACATTCACACATACTTGAATAGATAGTTATACATATATAAGTTAAAATATTTATGAGGTATGATTGTCAAAGTAAGCACGACATATTATATCGGTGCTGTCGTTGATACAGTTAACACTGATTTCAGAGGTGTTATTAGTGACAAAGTCACTACATGTTACTATTGTGAAAGACAAAAAATCATTTATTTGGACCCCGGTATCTACAGAGGAAGTTTTGTTTCAGGAATCCCGTCAGCCAAAGATGAAACCCCACACATTTTTATGATCCAACTGGAAATCACAGAGGTACATTGCCAAAGTGTTGCGGAGGGAGGGCTACGAATATGTCATTCACTTGCAAATTGTCGTTCGTTGGCCAGAGAGCACCTTCCGTGGCGCTTCTCCGGCTCACGCCCGCTTGGTCCCTGGCAAGGGGCACAGCCTCATGAGGAGCAACTTGGAGGAGTGGAGCTGGCATGTGTGTGTGTGTGTGTGTGCGCGCGCGCGCGCGTGTGTGTGCGTGCGCGTGTGTTTGTTTTTCTGTAGAGGACAGTTTCTGGGCGGGGGGCGTGTCAGGACAGAAGGCTACGAGGAAAAACGGCAGCAGTGTTTTGAAGGGCTGATATGGGTGTATGGAGAGAGGGGGGCGAGAAAGCGAGAGAGAGAGAGAGAGAGAGAGAGAGAGAGAGAGAGAGAGAGAGCCGTGATTTGTTTGGTGACCAGAGCCAATAGAAAGCCATGGCACCGATAACATCCACATGCTGGTGACGGAGAGCGGTCGAGCTGGAGCCTTCAAACTCGCCGCGGAGGCACGCAGACACCCCACGGCCGTCATCCTCGCTGCTCACATGGGCGTCGGCACAACGTTCTCCCCAAGACTTTGTGCTTTGGACAGCTGCCCCTGATAGCCGCTGGAGTGGACACCCCTGCACTTACCACGTTCTCTGATTTTGCCCTCTGTGGATGACAGGTAAGTCACTGAACTGTACGTTCCAAAGAGCATTTCCAAAACCTGTTTACTTACTTTGTGCCTTTACAGAAGTTGTGAGTTTAACAAGAAAAAAAAATGTTTTATTTCATTTTAAAGTTTTATTCAATTTCATTGACTCTCCACGCATTGTTTTTATATCTAAGCGGATAAATGCTTAGTTTTTAACATTTTAAGGTCTAAATGTAAATACTTATTTTGAATGCTTATAAAAAATCGTCTTACTTAAAAAATTAATAAATAATAATCATACTTAATTGTAGTTGTATAATTATTTTCTTTCAGTTCTGCTATGTGAAAATTGTATACAATGAGAACTGCTGTTTTGTTCTGTGGTTAACTATTATACAATTGTAATTGAACTGAAATTGTGAACAATAATACGGTTATCAAGCCAGTATCAAAATGGATTAATTCTCTCTCCAGTAATGGTGTGCAAAAGTTCCTTGTGGGCTCAGTGTGTGATTAGAGAAGCTGAGAGACTAGGAACCTGAATGGTCCCTGACCCGATTAATTATGCTTGTTCCTAACCAGTGACTGCTCCACCTAGCACAGTTAGCTGGTCCAGCAAAGAGGATTTGCAGATCAAATGAGTTCTTTCCCTGCAGCGAAGGAGGAAAATTAAGCAAGAAACTGCACATTAAGCTACTCTTCCGTGAACCTCCATTTTTCTCCCCTACCAGTGGGGCAGAGAGCATTGCCCCTGTTGCTATAAAGTGTGGAGAAAGTGTTTTGGTCTGAACAAAGCCACATGAAAGAGCCACTGGCATAAAATGTTACCCTCTGGACAGAGCCGCAAGAGCCATCCAGACGCTGTCCATGTTTTTCTTAATACTCCTCTTTTGTGTTGTGTCGGTGTTTGTTTTTCAAAGAATGTGGAATTATTTCCAAATCAATTTATATTCCTAAACTCTGCACACACTCATTCCTGGTGTGATTGAATCCAGCTTTTCTTCTCCCTGTGCCACTGTGAGCAACTCCCACACAGTTAAGCGAGGATGTACCTTGTCAGCAGCACTGCAATCTGGTTAATATTCCGCCGGTGTTCGGGTGAACTGGTGGCATGTTCGGTGCTGTAACAATAACACACATTGTAATGATCTTTGCAACTTACCCAAAGATGACATTCTGAGTGTTAACAGGAGAATTTTATGTCTAGCCACCCCGAAAGCTGTTGTAACATTTTTAACATTGCAGCTGGGTGAAAACAACCAATGATTAGTAATGATCTGGTCTCCAATAAGAAGGAAACAATGTATTATTTCCTGCAGTTTTTTATGTAAGAATGCAAGATGTAGTGTGCTGCATGAGAGGTGTAGAAATCAGTGTGTCTGATAGATATGCTGGACAGGAGCCATTCTGAGAAGGCTTCCTCAAGTCCCCTGTCAGGGATACGCTAGTCTCAAATAACCAACATACCCTTAGCACACAAGTCGCCTTATCACCACGACTCTGCGCCTCTGAGTGGAGATGAGGCAGTGTACTGCCTCAGTCACCTTCATTACCTGGCATTTTAGGAGTCACTAGAGGACAGCAAAATGTATAAGGCAAACCCTGAATTGTAGTTTGTAGAATGGTCTTATTCAGCTGTAATGTTTGTCTGTGTTCCAACTTTACTGGAAACACCTAAAGCCAGAGAGAGTTTAAATTAAAATGAATTGTATATGTTTTAGATTAAATTTACATTACTGAATGTGTGTGACTGAAAGTGTCCCAGATGTGCTAGTGTGCACTTTACATTGTGAGCTGAGCGGTTTAATGTCTCCTGTACTCGCAATGACAGATTCTAATTACATAATAAGTCCCAGGGTCACCTGGACACCAGTTGCTACAGCCCCTTGTCATCCCCTTTCCTGAGCTGTGTTGGTGACCTCAGTTCTCAGAACCTCATCACTTCTTCTTGTTCAATAGCAGGGTGGATGCTGAAAGTGTTTGTGATTTGACACATTGATCCTGGTTTCCTGGGTGTTACTTCACATCATCTCTGTGTTATCATCTCACTGTGCTTCTGCCAGAGTCTGTTGGCAGGAATGCCAATCCTACATGCCCATGACATTCTTCCTCTTTAAGCATCACAGAATGTCATGTGCCATTTGACCTCACATGTCTGGAGGAACTACCTGGACAAAGACTTTCCCAGAGCCCCCTATTTGTTAAGATAACTGTGTTGCCAACATAGATTTTTTTTTTTTTTTTTTTACATCTGCTTTGTCGCAATTTTTAATTTGGGCACAGGGAAGGTAAATCTAAGCGTCTCTAGTTCACATTGTGTATCATTGTGATTTTTCAGTATCCACTGAATTTTATTAGTGTTTTGGTTATCTTTGGTATTGGGAAAGTTAGTGATTAGAGCGGCCCTTTGGACATTGGCATGTCAGTCTAGCTGCTTGGTTACAGGACAGGGTAAATGCAGGAAGCTACTGGAGTACTTTTTCACTTAGCTCTCACTGAACAAGCTATGTTCCTCAGTGTCTTTTTCAAAAAGCAGACATAAGCCAAGGTTGTCCCTCGGCGGGGAGACAATAATACGACTGCGTGCTCTGTTCATCCTGGGCTGTTAAACGTTCATAAATCTGCAAACACTCAGTGTATCCAGACCAACTTAATTTTTATTATAAGTGTACTATAATAAGTGTATAATAGTACTTGGAGACAGTAATTAAAGCTGTGTAATTTAAGGCATATTTGTGTAATATAATAACATGCATATACGGTCCTCACACACAATTTGATTTCTGTCCTGACAAAAAATGTTATGTCACACTACATTATGTGTTAAGAACAGTGTACTGGGAAGTTGCTTTAGTGAAATGAAACATATAGAGCCACTATTTCTAAACTGCTTCACTTAAAACTGTCCACTAGTTTGGAAAAATCTACGTAGCTGGATACAAGAATCAAATGGGATCCTGTCTGAGAAAAGAGAGTTTAACAATACAGAAGGAAATATAGTCAGTGAAAGAAAAACTCATAGTATGTCCTCATGGATATTGTGAAGGTAACAGTGATGATGATGATGGTAATGATGATGATTAAATCGGGAGAAAAACACATAATATATGTGAAAAATCAGCACCATATGATTCACATTTACACACGTGTTGGTTATAATGGAGTATTTCTGGGTGTTAATCTGCTTACATTTGGTACACCTGGATTTCCCTTAAAGGGCCTAGTGTAAAGCAGATCTGTACTGATGGTCATCCTCTGGGCTGGTTCACTGGGAGAACGTCTTCCTTCTGTTTGGACTGAGCGTCGACATGCAGATCCCTACTGTCACAGGAAGACGTATCGTCAGCGGTCACCAGAGCCCTAATGGACCCTTCCACAGTCGTTTGATGGGAAGCCTGTTTGTTTGTTTTCAGATGAGTTTGCCATGCATTATCACCATCCTTGATTGCAATTTGTCTTGCTGTGGTGTTTACAAGTGCAGCAGCCTTGGGGTGCCTTTTCATGTGCACCTAAAGATCACAGCTGTGACATATTATATCGATGACGGCAAAAGACATATTTCATGTCTTGTGCAAATAGCCAGGACTGAGGGACCCCTGAGGGACTTTAAATTTATGCCCCATGTAGGAACATGTACTTAACAAATACTGGAAAATGGGGCGGTAGTTTATAAAGGGTGCATTACAAGAGTCATGACTAATGTGTTCAAAATGCAGTCCTCCAAACAGACTTTTGCAAAGACTGTCCTCTTCAGTTGGACCCTGGGCTGCTTGAGGTTCACACTTCAAAGCAACAGCAGGGGTGGGGGTGGGGTGTCTCACTAGAGGGGAACACGAAGCACCAGTCATGGTGAAAACGTGCCAGATTGGTTCCAATTGGCAGTGTATCCTTTGAACCTGGTAATTTGTTTTATGTGTGAGACAGGTTCTGGCCGTTTTCCAGACCTGTTTCCAGGTCAGTGGGAGAGAGCCGCAGCAAGGAAGTCCAGGCATGAGTGGACTGCAGGGAAGGCCTGCCATGTCCAACTTTGAGACAGCAACCTGGAAGAGCAACAACAGATGTTAAGACACAACCGTAATTTTCTAAAGAGGCTCTGGTCTGAAGAAATCTTAAAGTGGGTGTCATTACTCAATCTCATGAGGCTACCATGGAAATTCTGTACTGCACATCACGACAGACTGTCAGGGAAAGAATGGAGGCTCTGTAAGTTGGCTCCGGAGAGCAAGGAGAGGTCGATACTGGGGACAGGGATGGTTGTCAAATATCATGGAATGTCTGTGTCTATGTAACACACAAAGGTACAAAGGGTATTTTGGCATGCAGTTAAACATATGACAGTTTAACCTTACTGAGACCACAGCATGGTCTGTTTAGTTGGTTATTGTAAAAGTTTAAAAGTGCAAAAAAAAAACAGTCATGGTTTGCCTTAATGTCCACAATGTGCCTCATTGTGTGGCCATGCCCATAAATCTCTTGTTGTTTCCTTGTTTTCTTGTTTCCTCGTTTGTCTTGATGTAGTGTTTTGATCTTGGTTGTATTTCAAGTTTGTTCTTGTGTTAGTTTTGGTCCTTTACTGTGGCGTTGCTTGGTGTTAACGTCACTTAGGGCACACTTTTATGGTGTGTGTGTGGTTCTCTGTGTTTTTGTTTAGTTTCTTTTTGTGCTTCTTAGTCGCTTTCCCATGTTCTAGTTGTTCTCAGTGTTAGTATTTTTTTAGCTCTTGCCCTTGTTGGTTTTGGTTTCCTTCACTTGTTTGGCTTCTCGTTTTTTGTGTTCAACGGAAGGTCTGTGCACATAGACCTTCTGTGCCCCAGCCTAACTTGACAATAAAATGGTAGCTGGCAAAGATAATACGGGAACAACGGACGAAATGTTCAGATTTCATAGAGAAGCTGTTGCTGTTTGGGAATACCTCCCATCCCATTGTAGCACAGCTCAACACACCCCAGAAGACAGATTATTATTATGCTCTTTTAAAAAATAAACCATACTTCTTACAGTGCTGCCTTGTACCCTAGGCTCCCTGGGATGCCTTTAACCCTAAGCAGGATAAGCAGTTGGGTGATGGATGGATAGTTATTCTTGATATGATCCAGAGTTTTTTTCCCCCGGGTTATTGTGGGAAATAATACAGAGCAGTTTTTGACACAAGCTCTCACAGGTACCACAGTACTTCTCAGGTAAAGACATAATAATTTAGTATTTAATTTTTAATGCTCAAAATGACTTTGATTTTTTAAGATTTTTTGCAACTGCAAAAAAAAAAACTATTTTGTCAAAAAAAAGGTAAGATTAGTACTGTGTTCACGTCCAGGTGAGTGTGTCCTAATGTGGCCAGTGTAATTTGTGTTTGTTTTAGCCTGAGACCAATGCAAGCTTTGAGAAGAACATGCAGTGTGAACACCCAACTCTGTTTTGTGTCTACCAGCACACGAGCCTGGGAGATGGGTATAAAGACAGCCAAAGTCTCTGTGTGGATGTTAGGAAAGTGTTGACCTTTGTGTCATAAACCCAGTACGTCATCCCTTTTCATTATGAGATGTTCACAAAGTCTCTGCTTCCACATTGACCATACGTCTCTCCTCAATGACCATGTGTCTTTTGACATTGACTGTATCTGCTTCCACATTGACCATACGTCTCTCCTCAATGACCATGTGTCTTTTGACATTGACTGTATCTGCTTCCACATTGACCATACGTCTCTCCTCAATGACCATGTGTCTTTTGACATTGGCTGTATCTGCTTCCACATTGACCATACGTCTCTCCTCAATGACCATGTGTCTTTTGACATTGACAGCATCAGGTTCCACATTGACCACATCACTCTCCACAGTGATCATATCTCTCCACATTGACCTCATCTGATTCCACATTGCAGTACAGATTGTGTTTTACAGTACTTCCACACCCTGTTGGCAATAATCTATGACTACAAAAATACTATAATGTGGTTATCTAATGGAAGAGAGCCATATTAATAACTTATTATTAAGACACAATCCAGCCTTTTCCTTAATAAATAGATTTCTAGACTTTTAGAAGCAATATAATTAACAAATGGGATAGCAAAAGGCTAGATTTAAAGGGAATGCAATTTCTTCCCCAGATATGGGTAAATAGTCTTGGTGTCTTGGGAAAAGGCTAGGCAGTAAAGCTTATACAAACCCAGAGTGTCGGATTCAACACTCTCCTGGCAGCTTCTGCAGTGCAATAGCTTAGCATGCCTTTGGACCCAACCCAGCATCTCCATACGCTTGTGCCCAGGAGAAGACTCACTCCAAATATGGTGCCACAGCACTGTGCCTTGTGACAAGCTCTGCCAACAAACAGAAACAGCAATGTACATGCATATAATTTTAATGAACTGTATACTGCATTCTGCAATTTATTTGGAAGGTCTCGGTTTAGGACATTTACAAGATGTCTCAGAATAATTAGAAGCATATTCACCATGAGGTTTTATGTCAAGGAGAGTCATAACTCATCCGATGTCAGCAGACGTTGGAACTCCCCTGTTCACTTCTTCTCTCGCTCTCTCTCTCTTTCTCTCTCTCTCTCTCTCTCTCTCTCTCTCTCTCTCTCTCTCTGTGTTTGTCTGTCTGCTGGTTCCCACTCCTTGCTGATGACTATTTATCCAGTGTGTCTCATTCATGAGACACCAGCAGGTCTGAGAATGTGAAGACTCTCCTTGGGGAGGTTATCTGTGGCAAGGGTTATCTATAAGAGGGTCAGTCAGTTTTTGAGCACTGACTTCTGGAGTCTCGAATAGGCATCCTGGAGCCACTGCTGAGGGTTAGGTGTTCAAGCACAAGTACAGTATCTGTTCTTTAGCTTCTCTCTGGAGCTGTTTCTGTCATCGCTGTGAGTGTTCTGTCCTGTACAAGAGTATTAGTGCAAATTGCCTTGCAGCTGTATAACCGTCTGGGCAGTGGCTGGACTGGTTCTGTGCATAGTGGGTTACATGCCATTGGAGGTGGTGCAAAAACAAAAAGTTAGGACTGATACTCTGTTTCCAATACATTAAATATACAAGACTACAGCAAAATGAATGAATTATACATTTCAAATTTTGGCACTGTTGTGTTTTCTATGTGTCTTTCTGTTTTATTTCATTCTTTGAATAGACGTTTCTTCATAGCAATTTTTTTTTGACTCAACGCTAACCATAATCATACTTTACTCTTTTAAAGGATGTACTGGAAACTTGCCACGTCTTTCTTGCTGGCCGGAATCCTCTGCATACCAGCAGAGTCCAGAAAGAATCGACCGTCGGGCTCAGTCCCTGCCCCGTACAAAGGCGGCGGAAACACTTCGGAACGAGGTGTGCGCAAGCAGGAGGTTCTGGCCTCCAGCCAGGAGGCCCTGGTGGTGACGGAGAGGAAGTACCTGAGGAGCGACTGGTGCAAGACTCAGCCGCTGCGGCAGACGGTGGCTGAAGAGGGCTGCCGAAGCCGCACCGTCATCAACCGTTTCTGCTATGGCCAGTGCAACTCCTTCTACATCCCGCGGCATGTGCGCAAGGGCCAGGAGGCCTTCCAGTCATGTGCCTTCTGCCGCCCGCACCGCCTCGCCACCCTTACCGTGGAGCTGGACTGTCCCTCGCTGCAGCCCCCGTTCCTGTACCGCAAGGTCCAACGCGTCAAGCAGTGCCGTTGTGTGTCCGTAGAAGTCGCCGAGCCGGGGAAGCAGTGAGGGTGGGGCTATGGCACCGGACTGGACGGAATATTATTTCTCCTCAAAGGAGAGCGCTTACGACTCTCAGTTACAGAGCCCAGGAGCTAATTCTGCATCTTTATCATCTACGTACAAAGCAAATCGGAGCCATTCTGAGGGCAAAGTCTGCCCCGTCGCCTATACTCTATGACAACTTGCCGCTAGCGACCTGAGAGAGATGCACAAAGTGGTATATTGTGAAGTTGTTAGGCAGCTGCTTCAAGGTTATCTTGTTTTATTCTCATGTAAATATATGACATAAACAAAATTCAAATAAAATTTTATATGTATTTTGAAAAGCTATATTCTTATGCAAGTGCAATAATATGATCAGTGAACGTTGTGTGACCGGTGGAGTTGTGCCCTATAACGTGCATTTTCTGTTGTAATACAGATGGCTGTTTGCTTAAACCACAGCATATGTTCCTCATTTACTCTATAATACAAATACAAAACGATGTCCAAACGCAAAAGTGATATTCAATTTAATGGATGCGATAGTAATAAGAGACTGTATAAGCCTGAATGCATTTCAACAAAGGCAGCAGTTTGCTTTTGAATGCCAGCTTGTATACTATATATTCAGTCAGCACATAATAATTTTCCTTTTTATTTAGTCTGAATATTGACATCCACAGAAAGAGAGTTAAAGCTTGTCTCTGTGAATCTACTCGGACAGAGGAAAAAGGGTTGGATAAACAAGGTTCTACATGAGCACCATTTCAGCATTTGTGTCTTTTGGCCGTGTGGAAAAAATCACCGGTACTGCAGACACAAACATTAAGTGCAATTACAGAACATTTATTTAATTTGTACCTTAATATAAATTACATTCTCGCAATGAAAAAGCAAAAATAAAAATGCTATGTTGTCTTACAAGAGAACGCATTTCATCTCCTTCAGATTAACAAACTTGTTTACAGCAGTATTAACATGCAGGCCTACAGGAAAAATAAACAGTGCAAAAGCATTTCGTTCTAGTGTTTATTAAAATAGAGAATAAAATCAATAGCTATATTTAATAACATCTCCATGTACTGAATTTAAACTGTGCTTTCTTTTTTTAACATAAAAACCAGTATGCATTAAGTGACACTGAAATTGAGTATCAGACAGATAGGCCCCATCGCTCAGTAGCAACAGGCTAACAGTTTCACATAATCCACTACATAATCCTTCAGTTACGTGATATGTGAAGCTCCAAGGGCAGCTAAAATGTCATAAATCAGCACAGGCTTTAATCAGCCCTTTCAGAATACCTGCCTCTTCCACTTTTCACAGTGCACAGTATACAATACAATGTACTTTAATGACAACTAAATTAGTTCATACGTAACTCTTTTCTTCATTCAAAAATGCACTAGGTAGTTTGTATGGTTTTCTGCTACAGTAAATTGTATAGACGTCATTAGTGCTACCGCTACTGCTCTTGTTTGGATTATGGAAGGTGCATATAGGCAAGGCACTTACAAGTCCGCAAATGACAGTAAAGGATGGGAACAGCTCCAAGTGACACACACCCTGAAATGGCTCGTCACACATTAACACACGCTACTCGCATCCACCTGTTCGACTTTCAAATCCAACCTTAAAGGAACATTCTGATAGATGACAGAACACCTACACGTTTCTTGCACTTTTGTCTTGCAAAAGCCCGGTATATTTACCACTTCCTCACCCGTATGGGTCAAAGAATGCTGGCAACATCCACAATCTGCTAAATAAACATATCTGAAGCTTTCCACATCAACACAGTACTGTCTTCTTCTCTTTATTCAGACAACTGCATACGAATGCTTAACATCTCTTTCCAGTGTAGCATATGCAGCACCTGAATTCAGATGAGCAGCTTTCACATCCTGATATTTCAAATATAGACAAAGGTTTGCTTATATAATGTAAAGAATTACATAGAGAGGTATATAAAATAAAAGATCCCATTTGCTACAGTGTTGACTCAGAGCATGCAGTTCCTGTTATATGTACTCTGATCTCTGGTTTCTCATTGGTAGGATGCTGTGTCCAGTAGGCATAGTAAGACAGTTAAATGCTATGATTCCATGATAGAAGAGAAAAAATGTTAGTAAAAAACAATTTAAACACAAAAATTAAAAGAAAAGATGAAAGCTTTTGTCCTTTGCATTCATGACATTGCCTATTGTGTTTCTTCTCTTATGTTCTTATATATATATATAACTTTTTTCAAGCGGTCATGGCCTTTCAGATCTTCATGCCCAATTTTGCTTTCTGTGACAAAATAAAAATAATAATTATTATAAAGGAGGAAAAAAAAACCAAGTCAAACTACATAATGGCAATTGCTTTACTCTGCTTATCAACATCTGTAGCTGAAATCAGTATTCAGTAGGAATTTACCTTCTTATTTCGATATACCTACCTTCCCTTTACATTATTATTCTGTCTTGTATAATTTTTAATGTCCTTTTTCTAAAATTTGCATCAATAAAAGGCAAGGATAAAAGTGAATCTGAGCATTAGCTCACTTACTATTCCACACGCGTGTTTGGGTTTCACGCTGTACACGGCTCTTTCTTTCGCCGTCTTAAAGGATTCCTCTGCCACCTTCAGCCTGTAAAATACAAGCAGTTGATGGCTTCATCACTGCAAAATTAAATCTCAATTCCTCACTTCACACCTCTGTTACCGAGCCATGTCACTCTCATATTGCTTATTGTAAATATGCTATTAAACATACAGCATAATGCTGCCACTCAGCCTGGGCTCCTTTCTGACAGGCCCAGGTCTGCTTACCCGTTGCTGAAGCATTGCCTACACAGCGTGACACTCTAAACCCTTCCCAGTCTCTGATTACATCATGCGCCTTTTCCTCATTAGAACAAAAACAAGTAAACCTTCGTTTTTCCCATCCACATCACTCTGTCTTACACGCCATTAACAAGAACCTAAAATTACAAGGAAAAAAGTGAACCTGACCTTTTATTGAAATAAAATGGACACAAAAATTATAGTTGAAATAAGTGGCTCCCTGCTGTTATTTGCAGTATTGATTAATACACGCTAGTTCTCAATAATAACCACTTTCACATGAACCGCACAGACACTTTGCAGTGTATTGCACTTTAAATACAATATTACTATCTGGTAAAAACCAATGACAATAGAAAACAAAAGTTAAAAGGGGAGGTCTGTCTTTATAATGTCGAGACAGTGTACATATAATTGTACTAAAATTACTGTTCAGCAACATGCAACTGATTAAACAAAAACTGTACATATGCAACAAACAATGTAATTATTGTTTTGATCTGGCTTTCTGGTAAACTTGAGTTTTTCCATTTTATTTTTACAAAGTGCTTGTGGATTAATGTGACCTCACTGACTGGCAAAAAAATGATGATGCTTGAAAAGTAAATGCTGACATGCATACAGTACAATTGCTCTTCACAGCCTTAGTACCACTGGTCATCACGCCTTAAAATCATACACACTACATGGATAAAAACTTGTGTAGAAAAGGTCTAAAAATCTATAGTCCATAGAGTTAAATCTATCCAAAGTATACCTCCATACAGTAAAGTAAGACCATATTCTCTGTGTCAACAAGTGCACGGCTGTCTAACAGTGTAGAAACTAGCTATGCACAGGTATGCTCTTCAGACCCAAGACTCTTCAGAATTTTGAAAGGCAGAAGATATGAAGATATAGAAGACTTCTGATATGAAGATATGAAGATATAGAAGAATTTTGAAAGGCAGAAGATATGTTCATTCCACACACTGTAATAACAATTTGACCATTCTTTTATTTTCTTTTTTCTAAACCAATCAGAGATCACCTATGGCATCATACAGCCAATGGGAGTGTACTGACAACAAATGTTTAATGTCCTTTTGCTTGTTTACTTGGATTTGATCAGTCTAACATTTTGCAAGTATAAATATTTCACAGTACTACACCGTAATGTTGTGCAGTGAATCTAAAACAGTGTCAGTCAGTCATCTTCTATACCACTTCATCCTGTTAAGGGTCTCAGGGAAGCCTGGAGCCCATCCCAGGATACATAGGGCACAAGGCAGGGGACACCCAGGGCAGGGTGCCAACCCACTAGAGGGTGCGTGCGCGCACACACACACACACCCAAACACACAGTACGAGCAATTTGGACACACCAATCAACCTAACCTGTATGTCTTTGGACTGTGGAAAGAAACTGGAGAAACCGGTGAAAACCCACCAAGCAGAGGAAAAGCAGTAAAGAGAGTAGTGTGTATCTTCTAGGTTTGAGAACGTTTGTGCTATGGGGTGAGATAATGCTGATCTGGAGATGCACGTCAAAATCTGGCACACAATTAATTGGCATGAAACGAACGTTTGGATGACTCCGTGAAAACTAATGAGATACTAAAAATCAAAGCCTGGAGGAATTTCTCACATGTGAGAGAACCTTATTAACACAGTGTTAGTAGTTCTGGCTTTCTTCACATAGTTTGACCTTAACATTTTGTAAATTTGACAATGATATCTAGTGTGTAAATAAACCGGCTCAAAAAAAAAATGTAAAGTCAGATTTCAACTCATCACTACATCCATCCATCCTGATTCAACCCAGGATCAGTGACAAAATAGCAAACATCTGCTTGAAACTGGTGATAATTTGTGACAAATTACCGCACTGGCACAAAACGTGGAGAAATGTCGTGAATTTGGGCAGTGCTGGAGAAGGTGCTTGCAGGAGATCTCTCATCTTAAGGTTTTACAGTTGTGATGCTGCAAGGATAATGTTCACAGGTGCGTATCTTTGTGTTTGGGTTTCTTTTAACATGGATTCCAGTAAGAAATCTGAATCCTGAAAGACTTTTGCAAAGGTTACCTCCAGTATTGTCTATGGCTACTGTGCCTTGTTATGATCCCAGGTTACACTGAATGGGAATGTGGTCATTAATGAAAAAGAAATACAAAGTCTGACGATGAACACGAAAGAAAGAAGTTTTTAAAAAAAACATCAAAAAATGAATGTTCTCAAGATATAACATTTTATAATATTATATATAGATTTAATCAATGGTTGTTATGATAAAACAGTTAGCCAGGGTAAATCAGATATACAAACGGCATTAGAAAAACACACAGAATGCTGTTGGATCTATAGTCAATTCCTGTTCGGTTTCCTACCTAAAATATCCATTGACAGAAAGTGAGGTACAGTTAATGTTATACTTTTCATAAGAATTAGTAGAATACATATTCAGATTAAATAAAAATAACAATCTGAAATATCCCTGCCCCGTGGGGTTATTCTAGTAACCTTGTTGGGAAGCTCACATTTCTTACAAATATAATGCAAATGTGTGTTGATCCATATTCTCATTAAATGTAACCTGGGATCATAACAAGGCACAATATTGGAGTAAATTGGAGGAAAATTTGAAGTAAATTAAAATGATTCATTAATGCAATGTAATCTTAATGATGACATCTTTTGGGCCTTAGCTGTAAACTGTGCATACTGCATAACATACATAATATATTGTCTCCTAAGATACAGACTTCTTTTTATTTCATATCAATAGCTTAGAAGCCCAGTATTATCAGAATTCATCTTAAAATACCAATTTGTATTTGTTGACTTTAAAAATATTATCTGAAGGCTCATCAGATGACTGGAAGCTTGTGGAAACATTAGAGAATGTTTATTATGCAGGTTAGAAAACAGACCTGGTTCATTACACATGTGCATCCACCCTTTTGAATGAATTTTAATGAGGCAGATATAATCTAATATTAAACACATGCTGTCTGCTATGAGGAACTTAAGTTCAAAGATTATCCAAAAATCATGAATGGAATACCAACATAACATATGCATATATCTCTGCCTGTTCTTTTGTAGTCATCTTGGAAGAAATTTTCTTAATTTCTAATTAAAAGTTAAACGTTCAAACTACTGTGAAAACGTCTACAGTTGTGAAGTATATAACGCAACACATCATTAGCTGCCATTGTATCCTGCAAATGTCATCTTTTTGTACTTTGGTAGGAAGAGATCAAAGATGCACTCCAGTCTCCCAGTTGGTCAGATCTGCCCATCTCCATTATACTGGAAGGAGAACCATGGGACTTAGACTTGACTGATGGACTTTCATGGGCACTGTCACGAGAGACGAGCACAAGCCACTGGGTGCTAATAACTTTGATACTGCTCTGGTAGTCTGAGAAGCAGAGAGCCACTTCAGAAAGACAGCTCCTTCCACCTTTAGCTGTCAAAACAAAGGGCTTCTGTATCACTTACTGAAGGCAAACCGTTTAGTTTAACAACCCTGACCTCAGCCAGTGCCCCCCCTCCCACCTTTCCCCAGCAGGCTGACAGATAACTTGCCTGGAAGTAGAAGATATTTCAGCTGTGAAAAGCAAGCATGAGGTAGAAGAAGCTGAGTGGACCTGTCACTTGCTGTCCAGCAAAACAATGGTTTTATTGCAAACAAATGTTGGAGAGCAGGCACAGGCAGACTTCATGCCACCTTAGGTTTGGACTCCTGAAACTGTGGCACTTGAGCAGCAAACTTGTAGGAGACATCTCCGTAGAGTTGTGCTTTCCTCAGAGCAAATAATGAGAAGAAACGAAGAGCCCACACTCAATGTTAACAGAAGGATGGGAGAAACTTTAGTACATGGAGGAATGAGACTCCTTTGCAACCAGTTGGTCAAATCTATATAAATCTGAAACCCTAATAGTGCCACAAATGCCACAAAGCTTCCCTCTCTGATGTAATGCCACCTCACACTGAATTACCCTCCAGTACTGTTACCCTAAAACTGTGACAACAACGAACACGTATGGCACAAAACAGCATCAGCTGTTAAGGACAAATTACATGTTTATGACATTTCCCATCACCCCAAAAGACAACCACTGCAGTACCACAGCCACAAAATCTCCCTTTAGGGGGTGAGTCAGGTTTTGTCAGATACTCCCCAGTGGTCAAAATGCCATGCTAGGCCATCTTTACCAGCTGCCAGAATGTAAAAAATGTTTCACACATAAGCTCAGAATACTTCACAAGCTAGACAACTGTATGTTTAGCAGACATGGCATAAAAATGATGAGTTAATGATCTGAAATGTCTTTGACAGACACATGGCAGTTACACAGTTCCTTGCTGTCAGTGTAAGAAAAAAAAAACTACACAAAGAACACAGAAATCCTTTAAAGATGTCTATACCTTTCTTGTAAGATGACCTTGTTCTCTTTTTTCCACAGCTCTTTGAAATCTGTGGAAAACTCATGCCAGATAGAGAAAAATGTATTGGGAGAAACTTCTTTTTCCCCTGTCTTTGGTCTGACAGAGAAGAAGACCGTTAACTCCGAAAAACTGAAAAGAGAAAAAAGGAGAGTATGAGCAATTAAAACATACAACCAGGACACCATGTCATTCACTTCATTTATCTGCTTCAAAGTACAGTTTGTTTTTTTCATTTTTTGAATATGTATGAGTTACACATTTTAATGTTTTAATTATTAAACATTACATCAGTGCTATTAAGTGTGCTCACAACAAAGAGAGGGACAGCATTAAATAATCTTGTAATTTCTAATGCATGTAACCTGCTATTAATGACATTGTACATTTATGAAATATTGTGGACACAATAATAGCACTTTACATATAATTTTATCTTCAAATAATCATGTTACTATACTTGCTATATTCAACTATATACTGTAGTTACCAGTAATTACACTACTTACTGCCGATTGTATTTTACGATGGATATTTTATACTTTAAAGCAAAGGCAAACATCTGAAAACATCCAGAATGAGAGCAGAGAAGCGAGAACGTTGGTCAGATCATGTGCGGAGAATTAAATGGACTGCTTATTAACTATCATTTAAGGCCTTCAAAAGTTTTTCTATTTCTTAAAATTAACATAGATCAAGAAGCAAAGCACATCTATTCTTTCCATATTAAAGTATCGTGTTTTAAAAAATAAATTACAAAGATATATCATGACATATAAAAACTACATTTTTATTTTCTCAGGGCATCAAATGAGCTATAAAGTTTTGGTATTGCCAAAAAAAATTTGGGGTTAGAAATGAATCTTACATATTCTGGGTTTCAGTGAGCTGTCTCTCTTGGGCCTCCAGCTCAGTTTTAGCTGCAAAAGAAACAACAGTTTAACTGAGAACCAGTGAAGGCTCAGTTTGTTACTGACAAAGTAGAAAAACACTGATGTGAAAGTGAAACAAACAGAGGTTTTACATAAGCAAGTTTTCAACAAAAACATTTACAGATTTTCAATCATAAAATTGTAGTTTAATTGCAGGAAATGCACAAATATTTGTGAAATTTCCTTTATTTTCTTTTACACAGCTCTAGTAAAAGTTCTGCTGTCTGTTTTCCACCTTTTCTGCCAAGATTAGGCGTGTCTGACAAGAAACAAGACAGTTCTTCTGTCAGAAGCAAGATGGTTCCTAACAAAACATTTTAAGTGGTAACAGAGCTTTTTTGTCTAAGTAATGTTGTCTGCTGAAGAGAAAAGTGTTTACTTATTTAATATAGCTTTAACTCGGAGCTGTAAATCCTCGGACTGCTGTGTTCAAATGGGTTTCAGCACATGGACAGTGTAGCCGCACTGTTTCCTCCTTGCACTGTGCTAAAATATGACAGACGTGTGTGAGCCACTGGCATTTGGCCGTTAGGCTTTGGGAGCTGTGCAGGACAGGGGCAGAGAGGACACGCATTCATGAAACGTACCATAGTCCACCATCACTACGGTAACGGTTAACCGGAAGACATAATTCTAACTGAACACTGTTTACGTATAAAGACCTTTTAGTAATATTACCCTTTTTAGTAAAATAAAAATAACAATGTGTTTAAATGTACAAATACGTTACTTTGTACTAAACATATTTCTTACTATGCTTGTATTTCATACATCAAGAACCCGTCTTTTGATATACACTGAAAATTTGTTTGTTCTACAGCAATCATTTATGATCTATTAGAATCAAGCTTTACTGCAAAATGAGACCTAGCCCTACTCTTTTAGTATGTAAGGGCACAGTGGTGTAATGTAACAGTACTTCACTAGAGTCAGTCAGTCATCTTCAATACCACTTATTCCTGGCAAGGGTCATGGGGAAGCCTGGAGCCCATCCCAGAACACACAGAGTGCAGGGCAGGGGACACCAACCCACCACAGGGCATGCACACACAACAGACAATTTGGACACACCAATCAACCTAATCTACATGTCTTTGGACAGTGGGAGGAAACAGGAGAACCCCACCAAGCACAGGGAGAACATGCAAACTCCACACACACACACACACACACACACACACACACACACACACACACACACACACACACACACACACACACACACACTGGGGATTGAGCCGCAGGCCTGGAGGTGCGAGGAGACGGTGCTAACCACCACGCCACTGTGCCAGCCCTTCGTTACAACAGGAGTTAAGTATTTTTGGAGAGTACCTGTAGTTGAATTTTAAAATTTCTGTCGACTTTTACACCACCATTTTACCTACATAAAATGTGTTTATTTAGTCAGATACATTTGCCACTTGGCATTTTGGTTACTTGCCCAGGCAGGTCAAAAGAGCAGCAGAAAGAAGCTATCATGGAAGCAGCAGTGTCTTCCTACAGCAGTAGTGATGCTGTCCCAACATCTGATACTTCTGGTAGCATAACTTCTCCAACAACACCTCCTGCTGTAAATGAGTCAGACCAGCCATGGCCATATCTCCAAGACATGTTCTCCTTTCTTGGCATGAAGCATTCGTCATATCAAATGAAGTGCTTCCCATGCTTGCCAAAAAGAACTGAAATTTTCACATCCTAAAACTCTCCGTTGAACATCAAGAAACACATATAAATGTTTTTTTGTTTCAAATGGTGTAACAGTTAATAATTTGGAAAAGATCTACAAAAGTCACTACAAAATAAAAATTTGGTATTCTTCAAATTCTGACTGCTTTTTTTCCTACTTTTACTTTCAATACTTAAGTACATTTATTCAGAAACTACTTTTGCTACTTAAGTACAGTTAATAACAGATATTACTGTTATGTTAATATTACAACAGGTGATTTTAACTTTTACTTAAGTAATTTTATAGTAACATATCTGAAGCATTACTTAAACGTGGCTTTCGGGTACTTCATACAATACTGGTTAGGCACATTGTGAGTATGCCGCATTTCTAGTACACCACAGCTATGCTAAATTATTATCCAGAAGGGAAGATCAGTCTGACTGGGTAAAACGTGTAAAATAAAATTAATTATATATTACATTATTAAAACATGTAAAATACTACCATGTCTACCACACAAAAGCATTATGCAATATAAACACTATAATAACCTTATCTGTGTAAACAGCACCTTCCGATCTTAAACTGTCACCACAGACAGTTGTTAAAAACATATATACTATATGCAGTATATGGTATATTTTTAACATGTTAAATTGCAATAAGTGTTAAAACAAATGCTTCTAACTTTAACACAAATTTACCAAAACAGAAATTGTGTGTTCTTGATCCATCCATCCATCCACTCTCTATACCGTTTATCCAATTCAGGGTCATAGGAAGCCTGGAGCCCATCCCAGGAGGCAGAGGGCAGGGGACACCCAGGGCAGGGCGCCAACCCACCACAGATCTGTTATTGATATGCAGAAGAGCAATTAACACTACAGAAAACTTGTTTATAATTCATAGGTCTAATTGGATATACCAGTAAGTGTGTTGTGACTGATGGCAAGCAAATGTAGAGCGAGCGATGGGTAACTCTGGAAGGTTTTAATACATATGAACATTTCACATGGCATTAGTCACAGATATATAACTGTAGCACCTTAGCCCTCACTTAAGCCATGACACCAGTTACTCCCCCTAGTGTCCTGGCTGCTAAGTAACCTAAACTGGACAGAACAAAGTAATTTTTAAAACCCGTATCAGTAGAAAAATCTTGGAAATGTGCGAGAAACACCAGACTAACAGTAACACGGGCAGTCTGAACGGTGGCGTCATTATAATATTTGCGTGACTTTACGATGCGTGCAGTTTCTTCAGAAAAACGCAACGTTTTTACGTTTCAACGTTGTTCAGGCCCGGCTTTATCATGATCCCCACCGTATTCCGGAATGTCGTAACAATGGTTACATAACAAATTCCCCATTCTTCCAACTAATTTGATTTTAAAAATATTCTGCAACAAACTGTGGAGAATGGATTTTGCGAAGCTGCCACAAGTAATACTAGATTAGTTGATGAAAGCCACAATGATCATAGAACATAGTTCTTGTGTTACCCCTTCAGGGGTCTTTCAGACATAGACTAGCTTACATTAAGTAGTTCCCACACAACCTCTTAGTATTTTAAAATTTTCTAAATGCTGGACTGCTCATTATGAACTGACGCTAACTAAAGTTTTCAGCTTCATCATAGTCAATCTCAGGCTTTTGAGAATTCAACAGTGATGTGAGCCTTCCAGTATATTCATCCCCCATCCTGATCATTCGATCATTCCGCTCTTTCCCTGGATGGACAGCAGGCTGATCCTTGGTCACAACCAGCTAAACCAGTTTTCCCAGACCATTTCCCATGTATTTAAAGAGCTCCTGGCTCTGATCTGCAGCCCTCCTTTCGGGGAATATCAAATCATCCCGTGTAATTGAAGCCAGAGCCACGTCTAAGTGCCCTGACATGTCCAATACAACAGGCACTTTCATCCACTGTTGCCAGCACTAAATCTTCCCATTGATCTTTTCACATGTGGTGCCCATTGTCTTCTGATCATTCAGCTCAGCAAGAATGCACCTCGGTGGACACTTCCAGTACTTTAACTGTTGATTAGACACAACTAATGACTTCATTCATGAATACATCAGCAGTCAGGAACAGCCAACCAACATGCCCACCTTAATTTACATTGTCAAATAAATGATGAATATAAATAATAGATATAATAATACATTAATAATAGTATTTCACAGTCAATGAATGTTGCAACACATTAAATGAGTATCCGTGTAAATATTATATTACTGAAGCAATGCATTTGAGGTATGAGAGCTCCATGACAGCCTGTGAAGAAGAGTAGATGTAATTGACTAAGACACAATGCTGCTTCCTCTGTGAGCCTAGCATTCTGTGGTTGATTTGATGGTCAAACTATAAGCAACAGCAGTTGACACTGTAGGGCACAATTTTATTCCAGGGTTACAAATCATGCAAACATAACTAAGGAGTTATTTTTAGCGCAGCAAGACATATTCTGACTGCAGTCCCCATGAGTGACGTGTCGCGTAGCACAAAGGAACCTGTCCGCAGAGACTGCCCCATCGAGCGGATCAAAGGGCGCTTTACATCCAAGTGTTGTTGTCAAAGAGCTTCTCTCATCGAGGCGCCCTTTAAACTTGCATGCTGAGACACCAGCACAGCTGAACTCCATGTGCTACAGATTACGCTGCAATTTGAATATAAAGGCCCCTGGATTAAGCATTGTATAGCATAGCAGAAAGGCCAAGGCAGACACAGAGGTTAGTCCCTTTCAAGTCAACTGTTAAATATGTCAGAGGAACGCAAAATAATAAACAATCCCAAATCAAAAAACAAACAGGCCAAATGGGCTATTTGTTTATTATATATTTAACTTCTCTGCTCATTCTGCTTATAATTAATCACCCTGATGTAAAGGCTCGGAGGATAAACAGCTCCAGAATCTTCCATTATCCATTCACATGGAATGTTTATTTGATTTGCTAGCACTGCCTGGAGAAAACGCCCGAGAAGGAGATCGATCCAGGAGGAAGCGGCTGCGAACGGTTCACCATCAAGCTGCCAGCAGGGCTTCCAGAGGTGTCTCCTAAGGTTAGGGAGAGCGAGGCACTGGTTCAGCTCCCCTTCACAAACTGAATGCAACTCTGGGCAGAGGCTCCACATTCACAGCCCCAGGCCTCAACACAGCCATGATTGGGAGATATGGGAGAGCCAGGAAAGAAACAGTGGCCTCTCTGATAAAGGAAAAGACAACGGATTCAGGGGGAGAGTGGCGTATTGTTGCAAAAAAGGGGACTTCACAGTCTATTTCATAGGTCATATGCATAGATTAATTTCAATAACTTGGTTGCAAAAATATCATGGTTACTGGCAATTTCAAGGGTCAAGAAACGTTATCCACATGGGTTAACCAACACTGTATGACTACAGCTGGAACACAGAGGTTTCTCCCAGCTAACAGTTAAGCAAAACCCTTTTTCATATGTATACTGCACAAGTAAATATTGTCGGAATAGTTTCAGCACAGTATATAAATATTGGTAAGTACAACATTTGTTGTGGCCATGGGGACATCTTATACAAAAACACAAAAGGAAAATCAAATGCAACATTACACCAAGGTAATTCCCACCAACTTAATGTTGTGAAGTATTTAATAATACTGACAGTATATTTAAGGACAAGTTAGTTACATAAACGAAGTAGATGTTTTTTTCCTGTTTATGCTGGAAAAGACCATGCCACCTATCCTGAATTGTTGAATTTATTGATACTGTCCAGTAATGCATGCAATTTTATCAGCTCACAGAGCACATAAATTAACAGCAGTACTGTTATCTTAAAAGAAGAGTTTTCTTTATGAAACATCATGCTCGGCTGCCAGTTAAACGGACTGTCTAAGCTTTCACTGGCTTTGGCTTTAAACACGGCAGCTTCACGTTCACCATGCCAGTCTATAAAAGCAGCAAGACACATTCAAACTATCGATCTTAAGAACCCGTAACCCCTAGGAAGCTTGCAGTCTTTTTCACATGATGTTGTGCACGTGGACTCGCCCTGCTGGTTACTGGTCATGCGTGTGTGATCGATCCCCATAAACGTCATGGAGCGGATGTGAATGAGTCTGCTACGTGGCGGATTTTAGTCTTTAGCTGAGCTGGCTGATCTACTTACCTTTTAATGTACCGTGTGCACTGGTTGTGCTGGTTTGTCCAGGCAAGGCTGCCAAGGCTGCCCCTGTGCACTTGCTCACCTTACAGAGGAACCCTCGCATCTCTCACTTTGACAGAAGAACTCCCCATGTCAAACCTTGAGAGAAGAACCTCCTCAACTCTCACCTTACAGAGGAACTCCTCATGGCTCACCTTCTGAGAGGAACGCTCCCATTTTATCCTTAAAGGGCTGTACATGCTCCTCAGATGATTCCTGGCAAACATTCTCCATCTCTGTAGTGCAGGCTGAAAGGCAAGGTAGAAATGTCTTTCATTTACAGCAAAACTTCATCATCTATATTTCCACTACATGCTATGAATCTTGAATTATACCATCCAATGTCATTACTACAGAACTTTGCCTCTTATTTAGCTGGAATTGTCACTATTTTTTGAGTAATTGAAGGAAAAAAATTGTTTGAAGAAAATAATGTTTGTCTTGGCATAATGAATGCAACACAAATTTCTTCAGAATGGCACCCAAAATGTTTAACACTCCCAATGCAAAAACTGGGATCATTTTATCTGACAAAAAAACCAATCACAACATTGTTATAACGCTTATTCAGTAACCCATTCCATATGAGTTATGTGAAATCAGAGGATGATGGTCTTTTATCTGATCTCTGCATAATGACATTAAGAAAGAGAGAAGGTACAGATGTTCACAGTTATGTTTACTCCTCACATTTCGTTTCCAGTTGAGCACACAAATACCTTCCAGGAAATGTTTACAAATGAGGTTCAGGGTTAAGTTTGTTATATTTGCTCATATTAGCATTAACACTTTGTAAATAAGGTTATGCTCGTTATATTAGCTGAGATTAGCATTAACACTTCACAAACATGTCCATTAAAAGTTAAAAAACATGAGGATGACTATGCTAGAGAGATAAATTTTCAGAGCTAGAATAAAAAGTCAATCTTAAAACAATTCAGCATGTGTGTCGTAAATTCCTGTATTCCATAAGTGTGTTATATTTACCATCATTTGCCTAATATGTATACATACATCAACCACTTTATTAGGGCCTCCCTTTGCTCCCAAAACAGCCTCATTTCTTTGTGGCATCGATTTCACAAAATGCTGGAAACTTTCCTTTGCAATTCTGGTCACACTGACGTGATGGCATCATACAATTTTTGCCAGTTTGGCAGTTGGACATTCATGCTGCAATTCTCCCATTGTACCACATCCCAGTTCTACTGGATTCAGATCCAGTGAAGAACACTGACCTCATTGTCATGTTCATTACACCAGCTTGAGATGGTTTTTGCTTTGTGACATGGTGCATTACCATGCTCAAAATAACCATTAGAAGATGGGTAAAATGTGGCCATAAAGGGAAGCATATGGTCAGCAACAATGCTTAGTTAAACTGTTGTATTTAGGCAATGATTAACTGGAATTAACAGGCCACTCCATTGCACCCCCGTTAGGCTGGACTGGTGAAACAAAGCAGGTTGGATCGACCAAATTCTGACCATACCCTCTGTGTGCCTCTGCAGAAAGCGGGATTCATCAGACCAAACTGCATTTTTCCTGTCTTCAACTGTCTAGTTGTGGTGTACTTGTGCTCAGAGCAGCCTCCGCTTTCTGTTCTTGGCTGACAAGACTGGAAGGAGCGGAGCCCAAGATGGTGTTCTGCTGCTGTAGCCAATCTGCCGTAAGGCTTGACACGTGATGTATTCGGAGATGCTGTTCTGCTCACCACAGTGGTAATGAATGGATATCTGAGTTATCGTAGCCTTTCTGTCAGCACGAACACGTCTGGCCAATCTCCCCTGACCTCTTTCGTCAGCAAGCCATCTCCATCTGCAGAAGTGCTGCTCATTGGATGCTTTTCCACCATTCTAAGTAAACTGCAGAATTTTGCGAGTGAAAACCACATGAGATCAGCAGTAACAAAAATGCTTTAACCAGCCTGTCTGGCACCAAAAAACAGGCCACAATCAAAATTACTGAGATTAAATTACCCTCATTCTGATGGTTGACATGAATATTAACCTAAACATCTGACTGGTATCTGCATGATTTTATGCATTGTGCTGCTGCCACATGATTGGCTGATTAAATAATCGTATAAATAAGTAGGTGTGTTCCACATAAAGTGCTAGGTACCGTATGTTTCACCAAGCACATATATGGGCTAAATTTAACCCTTGTATTGACGTATTGTAATATGTCAATACAATAATGTAATACTTTAATACCTAAAGTATTACAATATGTCAATACTGTATTGACATATTGTAATACTTTAGGTATTAAAGTATTACATTATTATGCACTATTAAGTAGGGACACAAACCTACATTATGTCTTTGAATGGTTTATACAAAGATTATTCAATTACTCAATGGAGATGATAATGAAAAATAAGAATAATAATAATAATAATAATAATAATCATCATCATCATCAATTTACATAACTGACATCATTCTGATGTTTATTAACATCAAAAGTGTAAACTGACCATCTGTCCACTCGAATAATTTATAAAAAGATGGCAAATTAGACAGTTAATTCACACATTAGCACACACAAGCTCTGAAATATGAGATTGTGAAAAGTTAGGGCAGAGTAGTGTGACTACATTAAAGCAACAGCAAAACGGACAGCTGAATTCTGGCCCGTTTGTTCTGATAAGCGTGTGTCACTCATTGTGGAATCTGTCAGAACTGTATCCAGTTATGTGCATCTGCAGCCCTGTCTGCAGTGAAATGTGATCGAGAAGGGGGTCCTCTGGGGTGAGGTGTGCATAAAAATTATCCCGCTCACTTCCGAAAAAAGTCTGGGGCAATTAAGTTTCCAAAGAACGGCCCTAGTTTTGCACTGTAGACACAATGTAACATGACTGCTGATTTGACAAGGGACTGATGAGTCGTCACACATGGTTTGCATTTTGTTGTCTGTGCAGGAAAGAAAATGTAGCCCTGAGCCGTATTATCCTGTATTGATTACAACACAATACTTTACAGTGCAACCAAGGAACCATTTTAAATAATAAAACAACACACACACACACACACACACACACACATAAAAGAGCTACGTTCTCATATTAGATGTTTTATATGTTTGTATGGCGGAGGTTAATATTAAATCAGTTTTAAAAGTGCTGTGAGCATCTGCTGTTATTGCAACACAGATGCTCCAAAATCCCTGAGATGTGTTATGTCTCTTACCACTGTCATGTTTGTTCATCAACATGGCTCTCAAGGTCCTTCACAATATATATATCAAGCATGTTGTGCAATTTTCTGGTTCAATCAGATTAACCCATCTCTGTTACACAGGAGAGACATGTTAGTCTGACTTAACCATAAAACTGCACAGGATGCAAAATGAAGCGTCTCATCATTTCTTTACAGCGGGTACCTTGTTCTCATCCCCAGGCTCTCCTTAAATATAGGCACCGCACACAGCCAAAACTCAGAAGGGTTCATATCAAAACAACCAGAATCCCAAAAAGACAGACATCTCAGTACAGCTAAACTGCCTTCCACTAAACACATGGACAGAAATGAACACAGTAAAAGATGAAGAGCTGAAACTTAGATAAGCAATTATCTGATAAATGAGGTGGTGAGGCTGAAAGCAGGAAATCACTGGCACTGCTGGGTTTACCGCTGGGAACTGTTCCAGTATGTTTTTATAATCGCTGAAGTAGAGTAAATATGAACAATATTAACCTGTGTACACCTTATTTACAGAGAAGGATTGTGTACACAAGTAATTGCAGTTCTGAACTGAACATAATTGTGATTTTTATGGATAACGTATTTTAGTACAGTCCCTAATGTCAACTGACAATAAATCTTGAACTGTTAAACATTAACTAAGTATAGTAACAAGAAATTAAAACAAAAAAGTAAAACCCAGACACAATGTGGATTTTAGAAAAGGCAGGAAGTGCTTGCGCCAATCTTGAATAATTTTCCTTCATAATAATTTTATCATATAGCTCTGAAACTAAACGTCTTTCAAACATAAATTTTTATGTCTGCCAAGATAAACTTAGATCCATTGAAGATAACAGTTCACTGCTGAGTACAATGCAGTGATAACGCACTTGGCTGACAGTATGTTAATTTCCCCCTATCACTGCGAATTAAACTTTACGGATAGGAGTTTTTAAAGGTGAAACATACCGCAGCTGTTTTAATCCGACAGATAGGAGTTTAAGGTGAAACGTAAGACCAGTTTAATGATTAATTCAACAGTGCAGTGTTGCTATTGTTACCACCTCAGCATAAGTAAAGGACGTGTACATCGATTGCATTAATAAATAATGGATTTTAAAACTTGTTGCAGCCTGGAAACAGTTGCTCCCAGAGAAGTCCATATACAGTATAGTACACTATACAATATCATCAAACACAATAACGTTAAAACCGTATCCAAAGTCCACATTTAAACCAGAAAAAGTATAGAATATATTTGTGTGTGTGTGTGCCAACAATGTTAGCAACAGCTTCTTTCATAACTACCATTTGTTCCACTATCAGAACTAGAAGAGCACAACAAAAGCATTAAATCTTATTCATTGTTGCTGTCTCTAGTGCAAATACACCTTACCATCTTCTAATTCAATTCAATTAATGTAGCTTCAATGAATTGTGAGTGCTCTTTATTAATTTTTGTACATCGTATGTCTGAATACACCTTGTATATGTATGCATGTATAGAAAATTAAAGTACTATACAGAAAAAAATGCATAATACATCCTAACTCTAATGTTGCAAACTGGTAGCTCAATGGATAGGGTATCAGGCTAGGATGCAGAAGTCACTTGGTTCAAATACTAGCCAGGTCACTGGGTGAGTCCCTGAACAAGACACTCAGTGGTAGCTCTGCATGTGTCTGCCCACTGCTACACCCAGCGTCTCCTCTTCTCTAATAAAACTGCCTTGTGGGTAGTACATAACATGCTTTTCTGTATCTACGCTCTTGTTATAGTATGGCAGAAAAGGTGGGGGAATGCATTGTAAAATGCAATGTGCAGTAAGTACATTGTGCATGCCGTGCGAAAACAGTTCTGTAAATTAATGAGTGTAAAATGTTACCATAGACATTTGCATAAAAGTGAAAAATTGTATTTTCCTGATAACAGGCAGTGAAACATTTATAAATACAGAGTTCAAAAAGACAAACACATTCATTATGCGTGTAATATAATGTATGTTTTGATCAGGTACCCAAATGGGTGTGGATTTTAATTTCACAACAGCGTAGTGTCTTTCTCTTGGCAACACACTCTGGCGTCGAGGGATGCTTCCCCTCTCACAGAGCCTATTGCAAGAGGTTCAACACTTGGCAGCTGGACTTAACTAAACACAAAACAGAAATTCCAGCTATTTCTCCTTCCCTCTTATTTGTCAATGGCAGGCCTCAGCTTTAGAGCATTAGGCTCGCCAGGATCCTATCAAAGTAAAAGTACTCCCTCTTCTCAGAGCAAAGGTAGATTATCAAATAAAGCTAAGAACATGAACAGCCAAACCGACAGGCCTGGGGAGATAACGTTTCCCACAGCCAATGCTCAAGTCTTAAAGGGCGGGTGAGAAATCCCCTTCAAAGCCCTGACTTGACAAAAGGATTTAGCGAGAGATTTAGTCACCGTTGAGGTCCTTCCTTAACTTGCGCAGATCCCTTTGAAAGTCTTCGAACTTCATCTGTGAGGCATGGAAGAGGTCCTGTGGTTCTGGGAGAGGGTAACGACAGCTCTCTTTGCCTGCATCCTAAAAGACAACAGAGCACAGAGTCCCTGCAGAAATCATCTCCAAGGGTGCGTCGGCAAAGATTAGCGCAGACAACTGCGATAATAAATAAATAAATAAATACATAAAAAAATAAATAAATGGATTTGGCTCTTGGCTTCCACATTAGCAAATTCTTATGAGGGGTGGGTGGCAGTAGGGCTTCAGAGGTTGGCATTGTTAATCATGGTGTACTGCTGTTTCCTGGTAAATAAGTGCATGGTGGCTTCATGATAATTCAATTAGATGGACGTGCATTTGGCTTCAAACTTAGAAACAGATGGTATTTAAGGCAAAAAGAGTGTTCAGCACAAATTTGCCTCAGTATAAGAAAATAGCAGGCTTAAGCATTTTTTAATTATTACGAAATTAGACACGGGAATGTCTTTATGTCCAGGCAGACATACAAACATTACGCTACACAAATTGCAGCTTATGAAATAGGAAAACATATGGAGATCCATATCCTTTAAAGGCAAAATGGCAAAGAGAAAAATAAATGCTCAGTCTTATCAACAAGAAGACCTCTTCATTAAAACATTAATAGCCATGAATCACTTTAAAAACGATCTGGAGGCAAAGGCTTTCTGCAATATTTGAAACTGTGTTGAACTCAAGGTCTAGTCATGTCAGCTGACTTTGGCAACAGACTGTTCTGACTTCATATTATCTGGCTAAACAACATGTTTGTAATATGCACCCTTTGGTTTTCAAGCCAGACAAAACCGACTGCAGGTCTAGAAGAACAAATAACACCAGCAACATTTCCAAATTAGAGCAAGGTAAAATAAATACAGTAAATTAAAAATATGTATCTACATTATCCTCAGCCAGGAAGGAAAAGACTTACTAAATTCCTAAACAAATCAGAGGTTTCATAATGTGAACTAAACGAACAGGAAATAAAACATACCTCATCAAAGTGTCTCAGATAGTAAGCGACGATATAAGACAGAAGGCTCAGTGTGTTATCCTAGAATGGGAAAAAGTTGTTAAATACTATTTGTATCTGTTTATATGCACATTCATTAACCATAAATGTTTTAAGTTTTTCAGGCAGAGGAATTTCCCTTTATATATATTTTCATTGCATGCTGTGTGTATAACCATGTGGCCTTTACATCAATATGCACTTTTCTGATTAGGGGCCGATGAAACATTTAGTCTGTTCTGACTCATCTGCTCAAATTAATTCAGCTGGGTGTCTTTTATATTCTCAGTATAAACCTATATATATATATATATATATATATATATATATATATATACACACACACACACACGGTACAGGCAATTTGGGCACCCCAATCAACCTAACGTGCATGTCTTTGGACTGTGGTAGGAAACCAAAGAACCCAGAGAAAACCAACCAAGTACAGGGAGAACATGCAAAGTCCACACATACAGAACCAAAGGAATCGAACCCCAGGCCCGGAGGTGCAAGGCCACAGTGTTAACCATCATGCCACTCCAACAGACAAATCTTGGTGTGTTAGGTTGTCAGGAGAAAGCTACTTGTCTTTGTTCATAGTGCCTACTGCAAAGTTTGGTGAAGAAGGAATACTGTTATGTGGTTGTTTTTCATGATTTGGCCCAGCCATTTCTTCCAGTGATGTCAAAATATGTTTTGCAGTGTTAAAATGACACTCTGAACCATTCTGTGTCTCGTACTTTGTGGTAGCAGCTCTTGAGCTGTTCTTTCCTGTTCCAGCATGACAGTGTTCCAGTGCCCAAAAAAAGGTCCTAACAGAGGTTTCTGAGGCTCGTGTGGAAGAACCAGAATGGCCAGCTCAAAAACCTTACCTCAACTCCACAAACACCTCTGGGATGAATTAGAGCCCCATTTGTAAGCCAAACCTAACACCCAACAGCAGTGCCTGACCTCACTAATGCTCTGGTGGCTGAATGAACTCAGATTCCTGTAGTGGTGTTCCAACATGTAGTGGAAAACATTCCCAGAAGAGCAGAGGTAGTTATTACAGTAAGACAAGGTCAAGCTCCCTATTAATTCCCCTGATTTTTAATTAAATGATTTAGGAGTTAGTGACCATGTACTTTTGGAAGTACAATCTACATATTGATGATAATCAAAACATCTGACTATCCACTTCTATCCGTTGCTTTGAAAAGCCAATGGCTTGAGCAGAAGACATCATCACTCACACACTTACGCTGCTTTTCACATCTTTCAGCTTCGGGAGGATGTCCAAGGTGAAGCCGTCTGCCTGGCCCCTTGTCCTGTTCCCGCCGTTCATGAAGTTCCCAAAAGCCAGAACCAGGCCCAAGATCTGCTGCACACCCACGTCGCTCTTGAGAATCTAGGAGACAGACCATTCAGCTGAATGAACAAAAGGAAGCTGTGCTTATACACGGCTTCAATGATGGATATGATTATCTGACACTAAGATAACAGTCATGAAGTAACATAACATAACCACCTCTTCCCAAAGTAACATATTAAACCCATCCTTTATATTTCAGCACAAATGATGATATGCTGCAGATACTGCAGGTGTATAAGCTGATCAGTTACAGTCACCACACAGTGAGAGAAGCCAGAGAAATATATGAAAAGGCTGTTACCGTGTCAACAAACTCACCGCACAAACTTTCTGCAGGATTTCCAGTTTGCGAAGGACAGAGGATATGCATTCCGAGAAAGTGGACTGAAACAGTATGCAAAATACTCTTCCTGAGAAGTTGGGAATTTGTGACAACTGAAAGAGGAACCTGCCAAATGGAAAAGACATTTTGTATCAGTGACAAGAAAGACATTGAGGCGAACAGTATTGACTGTGCAAGTGAGGAGGAACTAATATATAATTAGTGTCATGATGGTTCACTCCAAGCAGCAGGTTGCTCTTCATGCTGTAGGTATAACATCAGTATATGAGTATGTCTGCATTTAATGTGTTCACAATAGTAATGTGATTTAGAAACTAATCAGTATTGATTATAAAGAAATAATACAATATGCTAGATGTATTAGTGTGGTAAGCTTAGCTTTCAAGTTTTCATTCATAAATTTTTCATCCGCTTATCTTGAATATCACATGGGAGAGGGAACCAATCCCAGGCCAGGTACACCCTATAACCTTTCATATAATGTGTCTAACACAGACTATCTTACTACAAAATTAAGTAGCTATTTTGTGTTGCTTTTGCTCGTTTTAATACGTTTCAGATTTGGATTATTAGTTCTGACATTACGTTGAATAGGACAGTCGTGCACTTTCACGATGCACTACAGCCCATTTAGCTGCCTAACCTATGTAGTCGTACCTACAAAAGAATGTGCCATTTCTCAAAGAGACGTAAACAAAGACAAAGCAGGAGTTCAGACTAGATGTTTATTTTAATTATTTCAGTACAACTGAGAGTGTATAACACACTTCTGGCATATGTTGCATCTTGTTTGATTTCACACTTCTCAGAATAGATCATATGATTAAACTCAGAAAATTGTAGCTGAACTCATTCGACAGATATGCATGCTTCCTCTCGCTTACTGGAATGAAACTCTAAGAACGTGGTACATTAGTCCAAGCCTGAAGAGCCTGTGATGCTGCTCTGCAGTAATTTGTCCCAGCAGTAATGTGAGTTTAATCACCACACATGTTGCAATAGCACACTTGCACTAACAGTCAATTTACCAATAGAAATTATGAAACTGAACCGTAAAAGTGTTAAAATGTTAGATTTAAAAAAACAAAATGTTCACGAAATTTAGAAAATACATGGCACGTCCTTGTTGTTTATTTGCTCCTTGGTTTCCTTGGTTTAATTCCTGAAGTTGTTCACTCATTTTTCATTCTCAGCTTATTCTTTACAGAGCCAAGAGGAGACTAGAGCCAATTGCAGGTAAGAAAGTACACATGGGTAAGTCCAGCGTTCGTATGTGCCCTAGGATAGGCTGCATAATGTAGTCTTTCAAGGTTTTATCTTGAGTGTTCTTATCAAGTGTCTTTATCGTAAGTGCGGAAAGGTGGGTGCTCTTACTGTTCTGGTTTGTCCAATGGCTTTGCGTTTCCCTTTTCTTTTGAAGAGTTGATGTGCTTTTCAATTTTATCCATCTCCTCTTGCAGCGCTCTCTGAAATGTATATTGAAATAAAAGGCACCTCAGACAATAACAATCTCTTTTGTTCCAAAACATAGAGACAAACAAACTTGTGGTTCAACGTTTACAATACACCGTTGAAACAGCGGGAATTTTTCTTGTTGAAATTAGAAACAGCCCTATTATCAAAGTTGACATTTTCATGCACAGAACCTGAATTTTGTTTGCACAACAGTCCGACATAAAACACTTCT
Organism: Chitala chitala; assembly: GCA_025773905.1. Lineage (NCBI taxonomy): Eukaryota > Metazoa > Chordata > Actinopteri > Osteoglossiformes > Notopteridae > Chitala > Chitala chitala. Next base: position 33,324 of record JABJVR010025487.1, read on the forward strand.
TTAACTTTGCCTTAAGGAAAAACAACGCCAAAAAAGTTGAGAAGAAAACCGCATTGTCTGAAACATTTCCTCCACAGAATGTGTTATAACACAACTAAGAATGTGGTTTTAAACCCCTTCAATTACAGAGAATGTCGTGGCAGAAAATAATGTCTAACGGACTTTTACCAAACTACACAAAGCCATGCTCAAATGGAAGGGCACACTCACAGGAATATATACATTTATTTTGATAAAATACAAATATGCATGAGAAATTAATGGCATATACAGTAACAACTGATATCTCAAAGGGATAATTAAAATCCATTGGTTTGGCTCACTGGGGGTTTCTCACAGTGGTCCAAACGAAGCTGGGATTTTTTTCAGAAGTGAGAAGCTGACCCAGTTAGCAAACACAGAATCAGACTGGCTCCAGACCCACCACCTGTCAGATGGAGCTAATTCACAAAGGCGAACAAAAATCAGCGGGCACACGTGGTGTTTTCGAGTACAATAGCCATACGTTTACACCAGTAGCAGCAACAAATTAAGCTGACAGGTGATTTTGTTCAACGTGCAAATCTCAATTAGTATACCTACAAAAAAGATGGCTAAATATGTTTAAATTCTAGATATTATAGTGATATTGTTGGTGTTCTGTTAGAAAAAAACATGTAAGTAAAAAATACATTTTAAAATAATTTCAAAAAAGGCACCAATTTTGTGGTGGGCCTTGATGCAAGAATACTTTTTAAAAATAAAAATATAATAAACTGATACAAGAGCTTTTATTACAGACATAATAGAGTAACACACAGTAAAACATACAAACAAAGGGTCGCCCTAGATCAAACAGCTAATATTTAAACTAAAACAGACACAGTAATGTCATCATATGGCTACAATTGTTGTGTTTGCATCTTGGCCTCGCTCATGTTATGCTGCCAGACTCCAGCGCCTATGTGTGTGTGTGTGTGTGCACACGTGTGTGTGTTTTAACTGAAAGCGTTTCTGCACAGAATGTCAACAAGACTTATGGGAATCCAGTTGTCAGCCAGAACGGCTCTGCCTTGCGGTTAAGGAACTAAGAAGGGGTCCAATGGACTCTCACACAATACGCAAAATAAAGACTCATCTCAACCCCTCAGAATTAAAGCCCCATCGAGTACAGAACATGTAACAGCACGGTGCTCAGTTACAACATGTCCCGTAACACTGTTCTTCTAATATGTTGGTAAGCCACTGTTTCATATTTACAGTATTTACTCACCAAAAGGCTGGCATAAAAATGCAAAAGAACTTAAATATTACATATAAAACTGAGCTGCACACATTATTTACAAAGTTGTCTCAACTGAGGTATTGGTAATTGTAATTTAGTTCTTACTGAAAGATCTAAAAATGTTAGTAAAATTTCCAATAAATTCCCTCTAATTTCAAAAAATGAAAAGGCAACCATCCGAACATTAAGTTCTAAGTTAAGTTAAGACTTTGATCCCTCATATGTTCTACCTGGTCTCAATATAAACGTGTTGCGGAAGTGAAAGAAATCGCTACAGTGGTCAAACCCCCAAAGTCCGAACGAAAATTCAATTAGATCCCAAAGCACTGAGGTCTTCAGTTCAATGGGCTAATCCTCTTCTCCAGTGAAACTGTGTGGGTGGTGCATGTGTGACTCCAAGCAGGGCTGAGCCACTACATCGGTGCCTTTAGTCAACTGCAGTGGATGTGGCGAATGGAGGGGGAGGATGTAAAGAACATGATCAAGTTTGTTACGCAGTAATTCTGAAAGCCAGAGTTCAGTTAGCTCCCCAAGCAGGGGGGCTAGACCTTTAGCTCAGTGAGCTAATCTTCATGTCTGGTAACGTTGTGTGGGTCCGAGATCTGGCAAATCTGTCTCTCTTAAAAATGCAAACGAAAGAATTTTACGTCATAAAGGTCTACAAGCAATAAATACCTAACAAATGTTCACGAAATCTTTGTAATATTACTATAAATTGTTTAGCGTGTGTCACGCCCCCCTCATCAGTGCCTGCCAGCCAGACCCGAGTTACCGCTAACACATTTAGTCAGTGCATTCACAGGAGAACAACAGAAAGCATTACAGCTAGCATGTGTACAGAGCATTCCCACAGGCCATTGTCTCCGTTCTCGTGTCGCTCGTGTGTGCTCCCTACACCATGTGCCTCGCTAACCCTTTGTGTCTTCCCTAGCCCCTGTCCTGGTATCGGACTGACTTACTGGCTTCAACGACCCCTTGCCTGGATTAAAGACCTTGTTTCTCGGATCTCCACTTGGAATTGGTGTTGTCTTGTTAATAAACACTCCGCAAAGAGGATTTCAGCCTCACGCGTTGTTCCTGGCATATTAAAGCATGACTTTTGTGAAAAAATGTATCGCACATAAGATGTGCCCAAGTCCATTGCCTGTGTATTTGCGTTGCAAATATTACTTATATTTGAGGGATGGATTGGATAGACACAATTTTGCCATATCCATACAGTTTTAAGTTATGGAAAACGTTACCTCTCCAAAAACAGTATTCAAATGAGTTTAACATTGTTAAGATCTAGAACATGTTTTATCAATTAATGCTGGGTTGTCACTTATTTTAGCATAGCATGAATGAAGTCATTTATCATCATCCTTGATGTAAGAGGTTTCCACAACAAACAGTGGAGCAAAAACTGTGCTAGCAGTAAACAGCAAAAATGAGACATCAGTCTTTCCACCCTGACAACAGCACAGACAGTATTACGATTTACACCCAAGTCTTTGTTGTTCTGTTAGGAAGAAAAGACAAACCTGATTCCTGGTAATGGATTAATATTTGTTTATTTTACTTAAAGCTTTGCCCAGCTGGTTTAAAATAACCACTATATAAGTTCAAATGACACTTTTTATGAATTCCATGTACTGTAATGAAATTTTAAATTTTTTATGAAATCCAGCCCCAACACAGAAATATTAAATAAATTACACATTTAACGTTGTAAAATCAGAACCAACGTTTGTGCGGTTTTGTGCATACATTTGACACAAAGAATGTTATGACCATGACTTTATGAGAAAGCACAATAAATGAAAAAATTTATAGTCTCTGTAATAAAATCAGAAACTTGCCACATGGAAAAAACATGTCAAACGTAAAGCGACGAACGGCTGAAAAACTCACATTTTCATAAAGGGCCTGAAGGGTCTCCAGGTCAACCACCGTGTTGTCCAGATAGAGCACAGCTGTTGGGATGATGACAGCGGCAGTTAGCGAGGGACATTAGGCGCTAACAAACACGACAAACGGACGTAAGAAAGGCAGCGCGGCGACTGTGGCGGAGAAATGAGCAGACATTCTTATTCTTTTTGTGGAAGAAAATTAAGATTAATCTTCAAGCAATATATGATGATCATGGT
>JABJVR010025498.1:0-17490 GCA_025773905.1 Chitala chitala
CTCTCTCTCTCTCTCTCTCTCTCTCTCTCTCTCTCTCTCTCTCTCTCTCTCTCTCACACACACACACACACACAAACATTACAAAGCCATTGTCTGAGACCTCTTCAAGCAGCCTTCTATCTGCTAAGAATTTGGAGGAAGCGTATTTTCACGTTTCATAAAAAAATCATTATTTGTATTCCTCGTTCTATTTTACATATTTATATTATTGTTTCATATTGTTTCACAAAAAAAATCATACGAACGAGAATATAAGATTTCGCTTTGGGTTTTGAATACAATAACTTGCTCAAACTCATTGTTACTTTGCAAATCATGTATCTGCTGGTCTACCTCTAGTAGTACAAGTAAATCCTTCTTCTACTTCAAAGTCGATTAGTGATGTTCTTTCAGATTGTGTGAAGTTTATTGTATGTGCTACTCTTTTCGGTCGAGACTAATTACTGTGTTATAAAAGTCACATCATACGCTTAGCGCTATTTATCCAACAAAATTTATCCACATTCAAATAACCATACAGCTTTAACCGGTAATAACAGAAGGGTTTAGTAAAACTAAAATAAGTCCTCCTTTAAGCACGTGATAGCTTTTTGAACACGTGACCAGACCACTACAAGTTGGAAACATGGCGGCGCCCTTGATAAACGTGTTTTGCCTTTGTGGATAACCGTCAACGACAAAGAAAGTATTTTTATTATGGAAAGAAGACAATTCATAGCGTCGCTTGTGGTAAATTTTTTCTGTATATATTTATATTACTGCTGTCACGAACGGACTTGATAACGTTCCAGACACTGGCGGTTTTGTGCTATGTCATTTTCTCATGCTTTTTTAGTTTTAGACCTAAAATATCGCATAGTTGAAATTTCAATTGTAAAGGATTTCAAACGAGTAGACGACATAACTATTTTACTAATACTCACATACAATTGCATTCAGTAATTGAATACGTCCATGAAAAATTGTTAGTTTACAGGCAAGGCGCTGTTTTAACAGCAACATAAGTTAATATGAGGGTAAATGCACTCTTCGTCATATAATCAACATTAAATTTCCTTTATATTTACCGTTACTTAACATTATCAGAAGAGACTCGGTGACTGCATTTTTCTCTTCATACGCAACAGAAGCAATATTATTCTCAGTAATGTGCTTAACAAATGTGCAACATTACAGTAAGTCAAACTTAATTCTGAACATAGACCATGTGTTATTGTGGAAACAATCTTCCAGGTTGAAGATACACCATAAAGTGACAGGCAAGGTTGCCACTCATCAAATGTATCAATTGTTGTGACTGAGGTTTTGAAAAGCAATGTTGTAAAACTGAGTTGTACATGTTTATGTTTGGCTTCTACAGCAAACCGTCTATTGACATATCGGGAAGATTAAATGTAGAAGTCAGGTGTTTTAAGCCATGGCTTTATACAGTGGCTCAGTGGGTATCCATTGTTTCCTTATGGTTGTAATATGATGGGTTTAAATATAGCTCAGTGCCGTGCAGGTTTGGAGGGGTTGCGTGTATAGCTTTTTTCCATGGGTCTAGGACATGCCTGTCAGGTAGATAGTGAGCTCTAAATTGCTCTTTGTGTGTGTGCTCTGCGATGGGGTGAATGTCTTGAAACACATGTTAGGACTGTAGGAGAGCTCTGTGAATCAGAAACAACATGCAGAACTGCATTTGTACCTGCGACCCTGACACATTACTACAACTACCCCTTGAGCTACCACTGTCTCCTCACAGTTTAAAGTGTTGTGTAGATTAAAGCAGTTGCAGACTGATGCTGTTTCCAAGCCTTAGTTCTTCCCAACACTAATTAAGTGTCAATAAACCAACAGAGACAGGTTTAAAGAATTTATTAATTCATTTAGCAGATGCTTTCATCCAAAGCGACTTACAACATTTCACGTGTGTTACAATGAGCTAATGCTGAGTGTCTTGCTCAAGGACACACGTGGTGGCTGTGCTGGGAATCAAACCCATAGACTTCTGCATCTTAGCCTGATGTTCTAACCACTGAGCCACCAGTCAAATGCGTTAATTAGCTACAAGAAAAAAATTGTGTGCATTATGCATGGTACATGTCTTAATGGTATTCTGTGATCACTGTGTTAAATGATCCATGTTCAAGAAAGGTGATATGTTTACATCAATCAGCCATAACACTATGACCCACGTAATATAGAGTAGGTCCCTGTTTTTTGCCAAACCAGCCCTGACCCATCGAGGCATGGACTCCACTAGACCTCTGAAGGTATGCTGTGGAATCTGGCACCAAGCTGTCAGTTGCAGATCCTTTAAGGCCTGTAAATTGAGAGGTGAATTGGAATTTTTTTTCCAGTGCATCCCACAAATGCTTCATTGGATTGAGATGGGAGGAAATAGGAGACAAAATCAACATTTCAAACTTGTGTTCTTCAAACCATTCTTAAACTATTTTTGCAGTGTGGCAGGGCACATTATCATGCTGAAAGAGGCCACTGCCATCAGGGAATACTCTTTCCATGAAGGGGTGTACTTGGTCAGCAGCAATATTTAGGTAGGTGTATGTGTCAAAGCAACATCCACATGAATGGCAGGACCCAAGGTTTCCCAGCAGCACACTACCTAAAGCATCATAGCTTGCCTTCTTCCCATAGTACATCCTGGTGTCATCACGTCTCAAGGTAAGTGATGCACACACACCCGGCCATCCACATGATGAAAAAAAATGTGATTCATCAGACCAGGCCACCTTCTTCCATTGCTCATCGTTCTGATGCTCACGTGCCCATTGTAGGCACTTTTGCAGTGGACGTGGACCAGCATGGGCACCCTGACTGATCTGTGGTTACGCAGCCCCATACACAACAAACTGTGATGCACTGTGTGTTCTGACACCTTTCTATGGGAATCAGCATTAACTTTTTCAGCAGTATGACGTATAGTAGCTCTTCTTTCGGATCGGACTAGGTGGGCCAGCTTTTGCTCCCTACATGCATCAATGAGCCTTGGCTGCCCATGACCCTGTCGCTAGTTCACCCATTTTCCTTCGCTGGACAACTTTTGGTAGGTCATGACCACTGCAGACCAGGAACATCCCACAAGAGCTGCAGTTTTGGAGATGCTCTGACCCAGTTGTCTAGCCATTATAATTTGGCCCTTGTCAAAGTCACTTGGATCCTTACATTTGCTGGTCTTTTGTTTCCAACACATCAACCTTAGGGACAAAATGTTCACTTGCTGCGTAATATATTCCTCCCACGTCGAGGTGCCACTGTAACAAAATAAGTTACTCATTTCACCTATAGGTGGTCCTAATGTTATAGCTGATTGATGTAAATACATGGTTATTATTTACGTTTCCCTTTTTCAGAGCTCTCTGTAGCTCATACCAAAAAGTGAAATGGCACCAAATTTGAACATGTACTATTCAAGGGATTGGGAGAAGGATTCTTGAAATTTTTTTTTTTTTTGAAAATGCCAACTGGACTAAACAATTGGAAATATATGCCACAGTGCCAGCGGCACGGTGGCGTGGTGCTTAGCACTGTTGCCATGCACCTCCCGGCCTGGGGTTCAGTTCCGTCCTTGGGTCTCTGTGTGTGGAGTTTGCATGTTCTCCCTGTGTTTGGTGGGTCCTCTCCGGGTGCTCCAGCTTTCTCCCACAGTCCAAAGACATGCAGGTTAGGTTGGTGTGTGTGCACCCTGTGGTGGGCTGGTGCCCTGCCCTGGGTGCCCCATGTGCCCTGGGATGGGCTCCAGCCTTCCCCACGACCCTCACCAGGACTAAGTGGTTAGAATAATGGATGGATGGGATGGTACAGTGCCATACTTTCCCCTAGCAGTGAACTTTGGAATGACATTTTTAAGTATTGCTGTCAGAATAGTCTGATTAGTTACAGGTTTGCTCGTGTGTATTGCAGTTAGGTGTTATGGATTTGAATGTGTTTGTTTCCTGTCTGACAGGCTGGGGGCAGTGCAGGGATGAGTGTGGATCTCATCCTATTTCCCTTGGACACGATAAAGACCAGGCTGCAGAGTCATCAGGGCTTTGTCAATGCTGGGGGCTTCCGTGGCATCTACGCAGGTGTCCCTTCAGCTGCAGTCGGATCCTTTCCCAATGGTGAGCCTTTGTCTCGACAAAACCCGCCTTTATCTGATTATTCTGGTAGCTGCACATCACTGCCAGTTTGGGATGCATTGAACACGTAGTGCAACATTCTAGGATAGGATAGTTTTTTTTATTGTCAATTCAGCTGTATACAGTTGGTGCAGTAGACAGTGAAACGGGACAACATTCCACTGGAACACCAGGTGCTTCATAAAAACAGCACATAAGGACAACTCAAGACTACTGATATAAAGGGAGCAAAAAGGCAACAAGTAGTAATAACGTAATTAACTACTGCTAGACTATATAGTGCAAACAACAAGATGTAAACATAATACAAGATAGCAGATAGTACCGCTGAGCAAACACCAGTTCTGTGCCAAGTACATGGTTGGAATGGTTACATTCTAGAGCTTGCATCAGGACCCAACAGCCAGTTATTTAGTATTAAATTCAAATGGCTTTTTAAATTTCTTTGTGGAAAGCCAAGACTGTTCTGTTTTTCTGGTCATTATGGATGTTTAGTAAAATGCAGTGCATGAAAAATCTAGTCCTTTAGTGTTTTGCTGTGGGCATTGTTCGTAGGGCACAAGTGGGAATTTGAATTTGATGTATTCTCGACCCTGTTTTAGGCGCCTGGGCAGTGGCCCTCGGTGCCCACTGAGTTATTAATGGCGTCACTTTGACTAATTGGTCCTAAACACATCGGTTCTGCTTGGTTTCAGCTGCGGCGTTCTTTGTCACCTACGAGATTACCAAGTCCCTGCTTGGGTCACTCGTGGTTCCGCATATGGCTCCTGTCACTCACATGACCGCTGCCACCTTGGGTGAAGTCGTACGTCTCTTTTTCTGTCTTTCTCTTGCAATCCCTCTACTACACACACCCCTCACATTCAAAAACACACACACACACACACACACACACACACACACACACACACACACACACACAACACAACACAAACACGCATTTTGGTCTTATTGTTGAAAGCATTTGTTACCTTAATTGCCATAAATTTTGAAGACGAATAACAAAGGGTCACAGTGATTTTTGGCTCAAGGTTTCTGGTCCAGCTGAGTGACTCAGGACCTTGGGTATCTGAAAATTTCCCCACCAGCTGGGTAAATAAGGTCTCATTACTGCATATTGACTAAGCTGTTTTCACAGCAAGGCCCCAGACTCTTCCAGTTTTGCCTGGGGATTTGTATTTGAAGCAGGGTCCAGAGCCTCAGTTCATTCTTTTGTGCATTTTTATAACTTCTACACCTTAAATTTGTCCATTTTATGCTATGAGGTTTGCAAGAATAAGTTTTGCTAAGTAGCTAAGAATTTTTCCTATTAAAAACAGACCTGCTGTTATTTATTTAAAAAGGTTTTGTTTCTAACTGCTGTCACCTTGACTGATTAAATCGTTGTGTACATATAATTCGGCTGTGTTTATTTCTTCTGAAACGCCAGTGTCGTTTTTTCCATCTTTATTATTATGTTGTTTTGTGCTGTGATTAATGGTGAACAACTGGACCTTGACAGTGTGCTGCAGTGCTGTTGATGAAATGCCATAGCGTGTTTGAGTTGTTCACTGGGAGAGGTCAGCTAAAGGCCATACTATCTTTGACCTCTAAGCTTGCCAAGGATTTTTGCACTTCAAAAGAGGGATATACAGAGTTGAGCCATGGTGGAAAAGCAGTGCATTTTGGGTACATGTTCTGTTGTTCAATGTCTCTAAGCTCAGGCTTAGCTGTGATATCTCACACACACGCACACACATATACACACACACACACACACACACACACACACACACACATATATTTATTATGACTTACTCAGTTTAGTTCTCATAACCCAACTACATGAGAAATTTTTCCATTGTGTGCTTCGGAATTGTGAATCAATTCATGCACGTATGATATATACTTTTCTTCTGTAATGCAGTACTTTATAATACTGAAGTTGTTAAATGGCCTTTGAAAACTATTTTTGACCTGGGTCATATGATTTTATTTCCTCTTTCTTGGAGAAAAAATACCCTTTATGTTCTGTCTTTGCCGGCAGTAAAGAAGCCCTCTGTAAGCTTTAGAAGGTATGAAGTGCAGCACTAATCTCTATAGCTGTGCAAGTCCTTAATTAACACAGGATCCAGGCACTGTTTGCAGAAGAACCGTTTGCACAGTTCATGCCCAGAAATTCACACATTCTTCAGCATGGCTACCAGCTCTGAGGCATATGAGAATTTTCTCATTGACTTCTTTTTTTCTGCGTGTCATTCAGCCAGTGTAAAGAGGGATTTTTGTATAGCGTGATCAATTTAATGGTTTTTGAAAGCCTGTAAAATGCTGTGATACAGCTTTCCGAAAATTTGCTCTTTTTTCCATTTTGTTCAGAAATTGACGAGAAATTGAGTCTGAGCAGAAGGTGGTTTGTCCCGGGAAACTGGCAGGGAGGATATTACACACAGTGACGGGACACACCATCCGCCTGTGCCCGTCTCTCGCCTGGGAAGGAATACAAATCAGTTCCTTTTCATCGACACATAATAGGAGTCCACATCCATTCTCTTTTGTTTTGTGTGAACGTAACAGCCATGATGTTTTGGGTGGTGCGGCTGTAAGACTGGGTCTCTTATAGTGATGTGTGCCTGATTTTGGACCCGGTGCGACGTAGGTAGAGGGCACTTTGTTCTTCTTAAAGGAAGCCTGCTTTCTCTTTTGATTATTTACAAAAACCCAAACAGTCTTGCTTTGTGTTTTTCATTTTGTTGCTTCTGCTTTTAGGACAAATTACCTTTGTATGGTATGGAGCAGAGATCCTTGTCTTGCTAATACATAAAAAAATTTGAATTAAAATTTAGGAAAAATATAACAAATAATACTACACATTTGTTAAGTGTTCATAAGTGGTTGGGTCAACTTATGGCTTTCAGGTGGAAATAGTTTTTAACTGTGTGTGTGATTGAATCGTCCTGTAATGTCTTCCAGAGGGTAGCAATTCAAACAAATTGTCACCAGGATGTGTGAAAATGCTGCATGCTCTACAAAGGCAATGGGATCTGTAAATGTCCTCCACAGATGAAAGAGTGGAGCCAATCATTCTCCTTCTGGATCGACTTTTTGTTCGCTGAGGTGCCGCGGCCGAGCCTTGCAGAAATGCAGTAGCTCAGCACGCTTTCGAATGTGCAGTGATAGAATAACAGCAGCTTCTCAGTGAGTTAATTTTTTTTGAGGACCCTCAGAAAATGGAGTTTCTGCCATGTCTTCACCAATGTTATGGTACTTTTGTTCCAGAACAGATAATCTTTTATGTGTACTCCGAAGAACTTAAAGTCAGAGACTCTCATGACACAGTTCCCATTGATGTAGATGGGAGGATTATCTGTTTTTTCCCTTCTGAAATCACCTCCTTGAGTTTTGAGGTGTTTAGGACCATGTTGTTTTCTGTATTCCACACTCACAACCTCTGAACCTCATCCCTGTATGCACTCTGGATGAGGCTGCAGTCGCTGGTGTAAAGAGTGTACAGGAGGGAGCGCAACACCCATCCTTGTGGTGAGCTGGTGCTGAGAAGGAGAGCAGTGGAGAGATGGCGGTCTGCTTTCACTCTTTAGGAGCAATCTGAGAGAAAGTCTTTGATCCAGCAGTAGATGGTTTGGGAGAGTCCTAAGTCCAGTAATGTGTTAACTAGTTTGTCGGGGATGACTGTATAGAAAGCAGAGCTAAAGTCTATGAAGAGTAGCCTTACATAAGCTCCCTGGGTGTTCCAGATGGGTTAGTGATGTGTGAATATTTGTAGCTCCGTAGAACTATTTGCTCTGTTATGCAAACTGATGTGGGCTGAATGTGGGTGGAAGGCAGTTTATGATGTGGACTAATTTTTCAAACCACTTTCATGATAATACATTTAAGGGCCATTGGATGGAAGTCATTGAGGCTACAGCCAGTGTTCATTTTAGGCAGTGGGATGATTAGGGTAAATTTCAGGCAGGATGGCAGGAACATGTAGATTGCAAGGTAGTCTCCTTCTCTGCGTTTTAATTTTATGATTTTGCCTTTTTTTTGTACTTTTCACCAATTAAGGGTAGTCTGGTCAGTGTGTCAGCTGTCAGTTCTCAGGGTTGAACAGCTGTCTGTTGGCTACATTGTTTCTCTTACCTTGCCAACATTTCTTGGGGTGGAGGGGGCAATGTTATCCATTCCCTCCATATCTGGCTCCAGGCAGCTCTTGCTATCCCTACCTTTTTGGTGGTAGCGCGTTCAAACATGAAGATGTTGTTTTCCCTATTTTGCGTAACCTTTGTTTAAAAGCAATCTCAAACTAGCAATCAAGTCCATTGTATTGCAAATGTTGGTCCTGCAAAAGGTTGGATGCGTTGATGGTGGCTGTCAGCCACGGCCCGGGTGTTATTCAGCCATTATATCAGATTTATCTTCATTTCCATTCGGCTGACGTCTGCTCTGAAAGCTCATTTGTCAAGCTGAAGGAATGGTTTTCTTGCATTTCTAAACCTTGTCTCCCTGAGGATGTACTGGAAAATACAGCATGACATGACAGAGGGAGGGCTACATTGGCAGTCACTTAAGTTGGCGTGGCGAATAATCCATGCGTCGCCTACGAGAAGGTGCTGCCTGTGATTTATTGTGTGTCGCTAACGAGGGTTCTTCGGTACTTCTCTTGCCCCCCCACCTGACATTAAGTGGCTTGCACTCAGATCCTGGAACATAGCCAGCATGGAATGGGCTGGGTTTAGCACATTTTGGATAAAATGGTTTGGTCTGGGATGTTTGCTTCATCCTTACTCTTTACATGGTAGAGTCATTTCCTTGAAAGCCCTGCTGGTTTTGTGCAGGTAAATGTAAAAAAGCTGTATAAGACGGAATTGGCTGAAATTTGCGTTGTCCACACAGATTTGTGTTTTAAAGGTGATTATTGTAGTTATTTGCCATTGGATGTAAACTGCAGGGGTAAATATTCATTGCCAAAGTGTGAACTTACCTGTGTATATATGCTGTAAATTATTTATACAAACATAACTATACAGTAGGCTATGATTAGTTTAAATAATTCACGTTCATACACTACATGTGTTCTGTATTCCTCATGACATGCAATGTTGCTCCTTATTTGCTTCTTAAGATGAAAAGGGGAAAAAATGGTTTTGAGGCTGATCTTTCCATGTTGATATTGATTGGGGCAGATAGAAGTGTGTGTGTGTGTGTTTCGTTTTTATATGCCTGATTTGTTACTGTGTAAGAATACTAGTACAGTACTGACCTGTGAAACGGGAGTATGTTTGTTCCGGGTGCTAAGGAGGCGCTGGCCATGCGCATCCTGCGGCTTCTGGTAGAGAGGAACCGGCTGCCAGCCTTTCGTGGTCCATTTGGATCCGTTCATCGGGAAGCAGCCTGCTTTTGCATGAATGTTAATTTGAACTGTTAGCCCCCCCCCCCCGTCTTCAATTGAACAAGGCCTGTCTGCATTTTCGTGGCACGGGACAGGATGAAGGCGCGGTCATTAGGATTAACATCACGGAGGAAGCAAGCGCGAGCTCGCATCTGACGTCCCCACTAATTACCGCCGTGGTTTCAAATAATGATGAATAGCTGCGGGAATGTGAGGGATGCTGCCGACATATTTATCATACAATTAAAGAGTGGGCTGCACAGGCAGAGGCTAGCCAGACCAATGTACTGTGCTCCAAAGTGTGAGGGGAAAAATGGGAACCATGAACAGTTCTCCTGACTCTCTCTGGCAAATCAATGCTGTTTTCTTCACAACAAATTACACTCTGCTTAGCCAAATGATATAATACGAAAATAGGTTTCCTCATCTTATGCGTAATTCTGTGTATGAACAAGACACTACTGGTCCAAGTTAAACACGTTCCCCAAGGTATAGCAGCTCTGTTCTCCTAATGGGATTTGCCTCTGCTTCCTTGGTATTTTAAAAGGGGCTTTTTATCCACTAGGCCTCTACAGAGACATATAATTGTTATAAAACGATAGTTGTCAAGATAATACAGCACATCCGCAATTATTGCGCTTGTGTGCAAAAAGTTGAACAGACTTGTATTGGTATTATCCAATTTTTATATTAAGTGGCATAAAAGTACAGCTTTCTTTGGCGGATGTCTTGAGGAAAAACTGAATACATTTAGTGTTCTGTAGCTGCTTTATAAATCCTGTCTCAGTTCGTGGCAATTCGTTAAAAAAACGCTGTGCAAAAAGGTCAGCTGCTTCAGAAGTGGCCACTAGGTGACAGTATTACCACGTGCTTAAAGGTATCTCTTTGGTCTGAATTTGGATAAAACGCAAAACGGTACACGTGGTCTGAGCTTTCCTTAGCCGTATTTTACCTGTATAATCGACTGTTTATTTACTTTCATTGTCAGAAAATTGCAGTATACATATAATATGTTTTTAAATTTGAAATGTTATTTCATTTTTACTAACAGCCACATAAAATATACCTAAACACTGTGTAGTTCTTTTGATTAAAGATATATTGATTACATATTTTTTCAAATATATCTTTAAGCTTAATTTTTCTGTTACAGTAAGAAAGCTTCTGAATTGTAGTGTAAGCAGTGTTTTTAGTTAGTGAAATGTAGTGAAACACATTTACAGTGATTAGAACCTAAAAAATAATCATCTTAATATTTTACACACGTTTGCAAACGTAATACAGTAATTTGAATTGATGCCTTAACAGATTCAACTCCGTTTAAGATTTATGATCCTATTAAGAAATGATTAAACATCTCTCTACTTGTAAAGTCAATGTCCGTAGTGCTTATGTGTGCATTAAACGTGTGGTAGGCTGGAGCGAGCAGATGAGGTTGTTTGGAAGGTGTGCTTTGTTATACCCATTGAAATCTGGCTCCCTTCTCCTGTTGCATAGGCGGAAAAGTCTTAAATGGAGTGTACATAATATTCAGAAAAAAGACCATGGATTTGGGGGGAAAAACAGAAGTCTGAAATCTGGCAGGATGTTGGAGTAAATGGTGCGTGTTTCTAGCCTTACGATCTGACCAGGTCCCAGTCGTGCCCTGTTGTAGGGGCCCTTGCCACTTTGCCGCCATGACCAGTGTGGCTTGGGGGCAGGTGCATTTAGGAGTACCCTTGGTGAGTCTCTGTGTCTCCCTCGGCGGGTGGGGAGTCACCGCCCGCGTTGCGGGTGGACAGGAGATTGCTCTCCTTCTCTTCCGCTTCACTGCCACTGTAATGGGAAGCGAAGGCAGGAGGGGGGCAGCTTTAAGGACAGGAGTTTCCTCAAGCATGAAATGCTATAAATATTAATGCCAAACTTCAGTTGTTGACAGTTTACATTTGTTGACATATTGCTCTACAGTGTGTGTGTTTGGTATTTGTAACTTTTTTTCTTTTTTTTTGGAGGGTGTTGGAGGGTACAGATGGGTAATCTCAGTAACCTTTACCTACCCCTCTGAGGAGATGTGATTAATGGGCATTTTGTCCTCTGAATGCAATGGGTAATTACTTGCCTGTTCACAGATAGATTCTAATATATGCATAGACATACACATGCACTAACTTACATAGATTAATTACAGAAAGAACCCTAAAATATGTTGAAGTTCTTTTGAAGATGTAATTGGTCAGAAAAAAAAAAAACTGGTAAACTCGTTGGCAAGCACAATGGCTGTTGTAAGTCGTGCTTTTCAGGTGATTTTCAGACACTAGTGTAGAAAGACAGCAAGTCTCATTATGTAGTATGCTAGTGTACTGCAACGGGCAGCTCCAGGGTTTGTGCAGGGTAACTTTTAATTTTGCTGCCTGTCATGCAGGTGGCCTGCCTGATCCGCGTGCCCACGGAGGTGGTGAAGCAACGAACCCAGGCCACACCCTCCTCTAGCACTCTCAAGGTGCTGCTGACAACTCTGCAGCAGGAGGTACTCTATCTGTATGCAGTCGCTCACACATCATTGTAAGGGTATTGTTAGCAATCACCACAGATCAGACGTTGTGACATTTTGATATACACGTGCCACCATCTGACTTGCTACCATAGACATTGTGACATTTTGACAGGGACGCTCTTGACACCAACAGCACAGATGCAAGACTTTCAGTACAGGCCCATCTGATTCTGACATACGTATTTGACCCAAATGACTGATGATCTGCACTGACAAATGGCCAGACGTGCATTGAAATGTGGCTCACTTCAGTGTCTGTGACGCTGACTACAAGTACTTGGGACGGCTTGTTTACCTCTGTCCACTCTGTCACCCCCCCATCCAGGGCTTCATGGGCTTGTACAGAGGTTTCGGCAGCACAGTCCTGAGGGAGGTAAGGCTTCAGTCACCTGCTCACCTGTCCTCTCCTCCTTCCCTGCTTTTTCCACTCTGTTGCTTCTGTGCGCCTGTGCATTCTCGGAGCACCGTGACAGTTGTCACCAAGCCGACGCTTCACATGCAAACACAGATGAAGTCGTCTTTGTAACCGCTTTTTCAGCACCCTACCCCTCTCTTTGTGTAAAGCGCCGGAGGCACGATTCACAGGAGCACAAGCAGAGGCGGCATTTGTTATCTTCGTGTCAAATAAATATTCCGCGGAATGTGGCCCAGAGAACAGCCCTCTCACCTCTGTGACGCAGCACTTAAAGTTGCTGCTTGATTAATTATCAGCCCTCTCAAAGCACCTGCTTTGCTTGATAAAGCTTAATGAATTCAGTCCAGAGTGCAGAGTTTTTAATTTATTTTCAGGAAATCAGCTTATGGTTTTGTGCAGCCTCACAAGGGGGAGAGAAAAGTAGGGGGAAAAAGCACATGAAGGTGACACCAGGTTTTTGTGATATAGTCTCACACTGTTGTGCTATCCTGTACTTATTTTCTGCCTCACTAAACAGATGTTATTCACGCAAATTCCATCTGGACAACGGGGAAAAAGGACAACAAGGCTTTCTGATTTCTCCAAGGGGTTCTGAATAAATGAATACATTTCGAACTTGCGGAATACCAGCTCTGCATACTAACCATGTGATAAAACACAGGCGGAGAAATTCCAGGGATCCTCTTTAGTATTGGTTTTGACGTGTGTCAGGGAGGTAATTCATTTTCTGGGCGCTATCTGATCCTGCAATGCGACCCTGTCAAGATAACTTTGTTTACTCAAAATGCCAGCCCCGTGCACCGGACTTTAATTGGGGTCCTCTCTATTATGTATATTCATTAAAGATCCTTCAGAAGTGATTTCTGATGAGATATTGCCGGTTTCAGAATGATGGGCCCAACGACATCAGGGCAAATTGGCTGAGAGTGAGATAGTGTTTATGTCCAAAATTTAAGCACATGCCTGCTTTCTTTGAGCTGTGCCTCAGCAGCTCAAATAACAATGAAAACATTTAAAAGTGATTTCACCTTCAGCCCAAGGCAAAGTAGAAGCCTCTTGAACATGAGGTGTAGGCATTTAAATTTCTTCTTCGTATTTGATAATAAGGCTGCAAACTGTGTGTGTATGTGCATGTGTGTGTGTTTTCTTATCTAAAATCTGTCTGCTCTAATCCCTTGTGAGGGGGCGGCTGGTCTTCTACCCTTGAACAGCATGCTTGAACGCTTTATAATTAGTTTACACAAAATGGGATTGAATTTGAAATTGTAATTGTCAAAGTTTTGGTAACTAAACTTCAAACTTAAGGCTGCCTATATGTACTTTGTAACAGAACACACAATCAGAATGGGCATAGAGCACTATCAGCAAATATGTTGCAGCAGTGAGCAGAGGTTTTCATGTACCCCTTTTACAGAAGAGTCAGAGAAGGCATTTCTAATCATATGACATTTGCATGTAGCTCAGTTTGTAGTTTTTGGACCAGTGTTTTAGTATGACTTAGTTTGAAGTCCAGTAAAGAGGCTAGTAGCCTTTTTTTCAGTTAGGCTGTGTATCTGTCAGATCAGGCAGAGCCTTTTTCCACTCAATCACACACAAATGGAGCATAAGAACAGACATGACACACAAAAGCAGCCTGGAAACGGTTCTCTGCAAGATACGTGGCAAATTAGCATAAGCTGCGTTGTGTTACTTGGAGCGTTCCACAGCATTGCGTTTGACATTGGCTAGGTCAGACAGACTGCCTAGATATTAGTCTGCTCCTTCGTTTTGTGGCCTGGCTGTGCTAAAAGGTGTGCTTCCTGCATTTCTGCTCATTGACGCCAAAGCAACTCATGCAATGAGTTCTGTACATCATGCCAGTTTACCTACATGTGGTGTAAAGGTACATGTACATTAATAATTACAAGTAAAAACAAAAATTACATTGATTTAAGTGTGTCTAATTGTTAACATGGACAAAATTGTATAAATGATTTCCACAATTAAGTTCATGCAACTGCTTACGTTAATTCTCATATTGACGAATTTATACTTTGTAAATACATTCAGCATTACTCATTACATACTTTATGTAAATCACATTACTCTTCTTGAATTAGGTAATATAGCCAAATGTTTAAAAATTCTAATCGTTTTGCAAAAGACACTATATACTGTAAAAATTTATTTTGAGTTATTTTTATTCACGTATGTATTTTTATGCAGTTTGACCACTGGAGGGCGACATGCCATTAAATTTTAAGGAGTTTTTGTCTTCCAAAGTTAGGTGTAGCAGAACACATGAAAATCAACTGGCATTAACATTTTTGTTATTAATATATGTAAAATATTCTCTTGCTTTCCGAGTATCATTGCTAGGTATAATTCTAGGCTTGTTAATTGGAAGTTGTTTTTGACTAAGCCAGGTTTGAGGTCCTTTTCAGCGTTATGAAGGACGTTAAGGGATATTTTATGCAAGTCTGAAGCTATTAGATCTGGTTAGCTATAGGTCAAGTTAAAAACACAAAGAGACTCCTCTGTGGTATCCTATTGCAGTTACCGTAATATACACTGGTATAATCTTATTTGTAGGACTTTTTAAATGCCTGACAAAACCTGTACCCTGTGATGGTTGTGCAGTCACCTTGATGATCCGCTCCTGGCTCTCATAGAAAGTCGCATGTGGCCTGCCTGAAGGACTAGGACTGACGAGCCGAATTTAAGATGATTTCTTAGTTTTCCACACAAAACCGCCTCTTAAACTGCTGAGATGTACATCGTTATGTGTTTATTTCAACAGATGTGTTAAGAACCATGTGTGAGCAGGTTAAAGTTAAAACGTAGATCTTATAGAGAGAAGTATGAAAGACCCTTTTTTTCCCTTGTGAAGCTGTTGATTTTCTGAGGAACGTACTTGCAGATAGTGCTGCAGTCAGTGTAACCTAACACGTTATACACCTCAGCACTGCTGGTAAAGTGGAAAATATAAGATTAGTCCCACAGAACGCAGATAGAAGAGAAGTATAATGTTGTCGTGACGGGGTAACTTAATTAATCTCGGCGGCCAACACAGAAGTATTGAGATGCCCAAACGACCATTGCTGCCATTAATGCACAGAAAGGACGGGTGGGGGGCAGAAGCCTCCGGTTTGAATTATTCCTCATTACTCATGTTTGATGCGCGTCGGACACGGCGAGTTGCCGTAAAAGCAGGTGGAGTCCGCGCGCCCCGCGTCCCTGTCCGCGCGCGCGGCACGAGCCGCGATGTCGCTTCGTGGTCTGCGCGAGACGGTTTGCATGCCGAAGCCTGTGGCGCACATGGCAGCGCCGATGTAAAGATTATCTCTCCAGTATGCCAGACTGATTTATTGCACGCAGCCGAAAAGCAGCTTTTAAATGAGCTCAGGAGACACCGACACGCTTACGTTTCACACTGACATTACGGCGAATTTCGTAATGACGCGGGCACTTGGGTCACTTTGTTTCTTTTCCTCATCGCATAATGTCATCAAATGTTGAAAACCTCGTTTGTACGTTTGCTCTCACGGATAAACAGTCTTTTTGTATTTAGTGCGTCACAGTAATGCAGGGAAATTGTTACGGTGTTTGAAGTAAAATGATTAACCAAAGTGAATTTTCTGTACTTAAAGCTGGATTGAATATTATTGTGTTTTGAGCTTTAAATATTTTAAAAGCATGTACTAACTCGTTTAGGATATTTTAAATCTTTGACAAACAGATGTCTGAATTTATTTTGAGAAGGCTTTAAACACAACACTTTGGTTGTTTTATAACTGCAAATATGAGAAATATGAAAGCTGCTCTTGGTCCATAATGTTGAGCAGGGAATGTAAGGGTATAGCTCTATGGTTTTTTTTTCCCATGGGTAAACTTTGACAGACACAGTCATGATAGACTTGAGAAACCACTGCCATCATTTTCCATGATTCACTCATCCTGACATGTTCTGTGTTATTCATATTTTTCACCTGTGTGTCACTGGTGCTGAGCAAATCTGAGCAGGTTAGTTTTGGAAATTTAAAAGGACAAAAAAAAAAAAAAAAGAGCGATGTTCTGTGGGAGACAGAAATACCGAGCACCTGGCCTGGAGCGCTGTCGTCAGGGTGATCAATGAGTGGAACCGGACGTATGAAGAGGATTATGGGGGCTGTTGCCCTTGTGGTTTTGACCCCCACAAGCTAACCGTGGGCATAGCCCTACTGAGGCACTTTGAAAGGAGGAGGGGTGGATTTAGTCAGATTCACATTCTGAGCACATGGAGGAAAAGAGCTAGACACACGGGGAAACTTCTGCTCTCTTTGGGAGGGATGGTGTGCCAGTTCTGAGCAGGATGTGAGCAGGTAGCAGCAGTGGCATGGAGGAGGCCCAGCTGCTGCCAACTGGATCAGTGCACTGGAGAGACACTTTTACTGGAGTTCTCCAACACAACATCGCTCATGTGGCAAACTTCACTGTACCCTCCTGCCTTTTATAACTGTTTCTGCCACATTATACTGTACCAGTCAGGCTCCGGCTTTATTTTTAAAGTATTATTATTATTATTATTATTATTTTTGTTACAAGAATTAGTATTGGCTACGTGTTAGTAAGACGTTAGTATTTGTTGTAAGATGAAGTGCAATAAGTACGTAATGAGATGATTTCTTAGAGGCAGTAATCTAAAAACACCAAATGGGGTGTTCTGAGGATGAATGTGTAATCCATTTGAACCTCTTCAACTGAATGTTATGACCTTTAATTAAACCGGGATGCCAAAGTAGACTAATTGATTCAAAATTAAATTGGATTCAGCCTGCGTGCCACCGTAAATCCTTCCCCCATCTCAATCTGTCACAGTCAGCCTCATGCTAAATCTAATAGACGCTTCCAAAGACACGAGGGCATCTCATTAGAAAAACAGTTCTCTGTTTCCAGTTTAAGTGCGCTGCATCAGCCACGACAGTCTGCTCTTCAGGGCTGTGCTCAGCATACACGAGACAGAGCCGCAACTGTGGACGAGTGACACTTGTTTGAGCGTAATGGCTTTCTCTGTTTTATATTAAAATGCTGT
>JABJVR010025498.1:17590-36716 GCA_025773905.1 Chitala chitala
GAGACAGAGCCGCAACTGTGGACGAGTGACACTTGTTTGAGCGTAATGGCTTTCTCTGTTTTATATTAAAATGCTGTTAGATGTAGATAAATGTTAGGTATGATCATAAATTAAGGGTATGTATGGAATTTTTGGTGGCCCAAGTGAAAAGATTTATGGTAATTTACTGCCCTGTGTCTTTCATATTCAATCATTTAAATACTACACAGTATTAAGTACCTGTTGATTGTTAGTAGGCTGTGTTGATTTTTAAAATATATGTTAACCATATTAAAAGACTAGGAAAATGGCATGAACACCATGATGTGACAGGTGAGCTAACAAAGTAATCAGAGTTGTATTTGGATTAAGTTCGGTCTGCTTCATAATGGTTTAATAGATGTAGACATGGCTTCCAGTACCACATTTCTTTTGCTGTTGAATGGTTTTTTCATCCTCACAGAATTGATGTTAGGCAGTGCTGTCCACCTCAGCAGTCCTCAGTCACTTTCTGTCGGTGCTGTTAGTATCCCAGCATTGACCGGGTCATATTTACATGCCGCGTTTTTCCTGCACATTTACCTCCATGCGCACAGACAGAACATGATCTCAACCTCCTGCGCCTGTTTCTAATAGGGGCATAAGCAGCACCGCCCCCAATCCATTTACCCTCAGAGAACAGCAGCTCCCAACAAGGAGGGCCACGCCAAAAAAAAAAAAAAAAAACGGCCCAGCTCAGCAGCACAAACAGATTTGCTTTTGACACCACGTGCTTTTGCCTGTCCCCAGCCAAAGAAGGGAGAGTAAGCCCTGACATCCCTAATTACACTGTGTAATCCTCCCCACATACAATTACACCAATTACATGGTCGTGTTTTATTTGCGAACATCAAAACGAATTGCAGGTTTTTAGCACTGTAATCTTTAGGAGAGGGATGCGTGTCGAAGCCTCATGAAAGGCATCGCAGGGCTGTAAATTACACTGAGGTTAACCTCTAATTGCACAGTGAACATGCACTGCTCCCATCGCTCTTGCTCCCTCGTCACCCGCGTTCAGGTGAGCCTGGAGCGCTCTAAGCCAACGGGAGGGCTAGCTCTTGTTACACTGCGTGTGGCCATTTACTTGTTATTAAACTTGTATTAGTACAAGCTTTAGGAAGGTTGCAATGCTAATGTCAGGTTAATATCAGATTCTGTGTCTAACAGGACGTCGTATGGCTTTGCATAAAACCTCTTCACTGTGGCTGCAGTGGCACAGCACCACTTTCAAAACAGAGTGTTTGCTTTCAGGCTGATAGGCGTGTGTTTCTCAGAGGTGGTGAAGAAAGCCATATTTTACAGCTGCACTTTAATCCCAGTGTTTGGCTCATTTTGTGAGCAGCAGCAGCATATCTGAAATTGCCTGAGTTGACATAACTTCAGACATTATGTTAGCTGTGTGCGTGCGGCATTGCAAGTTCTCCCTCTGCTTTGTCCAGCAGTGGGCGTGACCGGTCGAGTAGTAACTGTACATTCCTTGTGCTTTCTTTGCCTTCTTGGGTTCTTTCAGGCTTTGTTAACTTTCCCTGGTTACCGTGTTGGGGACGACGCCGTGGACAACGACGTTCAGTGCTGGCGTTGATGCTTTCCAAAAGTCCAAATGTGGCATTGTGCGAGAGTGCGTAGCTCCAGCGCAGATTTGCTGCGTTTTGCGTATTCTGGGTTTACTTCAGGCGCTGCTGTGATTCCCGGCTGATATGCGAGGTTTGTTTATTTGTTTTGCTCGCTCACTTGTTCCTCGAGCCTAATGGCTAACTTGGAATGGCCGGCGGTTTCTGTTTTTCATCGCCTTTGTGTTGGCAACAGGAAGAAGTCCAGTGACATGTAGTGGGCTTACAGCTGCGGCCGGTGTAGCGGCCATGCTTCGGTGCGGCCTGGGGGTGTGTCGGATGCGATGCAAAGAGGTGGCAGCCGCAGGTGCAGGACAAATGCAGGATGAGTAACGCAGGTCTGCAGAAACCGGAAGCCACTCTTCCACACCCATTTTCTCAGGCTACGCTAGTGCCCCAACCGGCTATACATCTCTACAGAGCTGTCATCGTCTAATTGGTTGTCCTGCGGGCCTCCAGAGTCACGCTAGCAAATAATTAATTGGGCAATGAAACTATTCTCACCGTTAATAGCTGAAGTGACTCTGAAGCAGTAAGTTACTGACATTTATAGCCTTTGCCCCTTGGCGGTTTTGGTAAGCTGTGTGTTTTTGACATTTCAGAGTGTATTATAAGTGACACAGACCAGCATTCTTAAATATGTTTAGTTTTTTTTCCTCTATCAAAATTTTATGTCGGCATATAAAACACACCTTCGATATTAGTTTTAACTGTGAGTGGCTTGCAGTATTCAGTGAGCTCAACCTTGAAAGCATTTGATTAGGGAGAGAGGTTTGTTTCTT
This sequence comes from Chitala chitala, assembly GCA_025773905.1. NCBI lineage: Eukaryota > Metazoa > Chordata > Actinopteri > Osteoglossiformes > Notopteridae > Chitala > Chitala chitala. The sequence goes on from JABJVR010025498.1 coordinate 20,001, forward strand.
TTTCAATTTCTTTATCTTTGCTTCAGATGTGCAGGCTGTGTGCAGCAGCCGTGTCCAAGCGTGGGCCCGCGAAGCCGCGCACGGTGTAAATATTATTTAACGTTGCTGGGAATCGTGTCTCGTGTGATGTTTGAATTGCAGTCTTGAACGGTTTCCAGAGCGGTGGTCCAAGTACCCCAGAACAAGTCCTAATTTGTTTAAAGCATCACCACCCAGCGCTGACACTCATTCATCCCCGGGGCTGATCCGCACGGTGTCTGCCGTAGCCGCGGTTGGCTGCTCCGGCGTTCCAAGCTCCGCTCCAAAACTGCTTGTTTAAACACACCCCGCGCTCCGGCGTTTGGAATCTGTCAGGTGGAATTTTTCAGCAAGTGCATTCAAAGTCAGGCTGAGCTGTGCTGTTGTATTTTACTCGGATTTGCCTCCCTCCACCACTCCCCCAGCTGAGAAAGACCTGTGGCGTTTTCTTCTGTTGGGTAACTGGGGAAGCAAAGTATCCTTAGCCTTGTGCAGATTTTAAGAAGAGCAGATTAAAACAAGAAGGGACAGGGTGCTAAAGGGATAATTCTCTGTTTCCCTAGGGCTTTGGACATATTTAAAAAACAAGAAAATGCGATAATAAAGAACAGCTGAATGTTTATTCTGTGTCTAACGTGGAAGGGGGGCTCTTTGAGCACTGTACTCTGAAGCTCGTTCGCACCAAAAGAGCGTAGTGTAGGGGGCCAATGGGGTACTTAGAAGTGTGGATTTGAAAAAGATTATTTTCTCAGCCCTTGTACACGAGGACGGACGGTGCCTGAAGACGACATTCAGCTGTGATGACAGTAGCTATCAGTACTCAAGCCATGTCTTTGTCAACTTTAGTTTTTTTTTTTCTTTTTGGTATTATGAGATTGGTATTATGCATGCATCTGTCTGCGAGTTTGTGAGCGTGTGTGTGTGTGTGTGTGTGTGTGTGTGAAGGCCGCCTTCTCAGCCAGGTGTACATGACTGTACACAGGCGTACACAGTGCACTCCCAAGGCCTCAGGCTTGAAGTGTTCAGTCGTGCTACGTAAGATCCATTTATATGTGTCATTCCAGCTGCATGAGGCAGATGAGGGCTGAGAGTAGATTAGATAGATTAGATAAGATTAGATGATAATATATTTAATAATCAGCACATCATTCATTCTTGATGTTTTTATTGGTACTCAGCAAATATTATTTTTATCTTATAAGCATTCTGAGCATTTTTGTGTCCTTGAGAATCTGAAATTGTTATATTTTGATCAAAATTTTAGGATTTATTTTTGTCTTAATTTAAATGAAATGCTTTATAGTAATATTTGCTGGGTATTAATATTAAAACTTTATGTATGTGTGTAGTGTAATACAGAAAAATTTTTTTTTATAAAGTGTTGAATTAAGTACTAGTTGGTGTCACTCTTTAACGAAGTGATGAAAACATGATATAATGACTTGTGAGGACAGTGAGTATCCTGTCTGTGCTCCATATGAGAATGACAAACGAAGAGTAAAATTTAGCAAAGGCAGCTGCACTGGCCTTTAATATGTCCCAGCACAGGAATGTAAAGACTGGCCTGACCAACTTGCTGTCAGAGTGACTTACCGTACTATAATTTGTTTACAGGTAAGAATACAATTTAATACCTCCTAAATTAAGAAGACAATGCCAAGTAAAACAGACCAATTTCCTCGTATGTCCTTTTGCCTACATACAACGTAATAAATACAGCTTTAGAGCAGTGTGGTGCAATAAATTCGATTTGTGCGCGGCTCCGGGGGCTGCCAAGGTGGATGGATTGCTGGGGATACCAGGGCAGATGCTGATGAAGATATGGATGTCGCCTGTATCTCCTTCAATCCTGCACGTTATTTGATGGCATTAGAAGGTAATAAATGCCGGATCATGCTTGGCTTGTGGACTTCCTGGTCACAGTGTTTTTCGGTAGTGGGGGAGAGGGGCTCACCATTGTCCAGCTTTTGGTGAAATCCAGTAGTGATCGTGGGTTAGCTCTATGAGCAGCGTCTGTTTCCTGTCTCTTCCTGACTCATCCTGTCTCTTGCCATCTCCAAATTCTCTCGGATTTTTTTCCTAAACCCCACCATGCTGTGGAACCTCTTTCCTTTGTGGAGTGTTTCACTCTCGGCTTCACGTTGGAGCCAGCTCTCGTTTGGACCCGTCTCTCCCTCGTTCTTCTCCCTGGCGTACCCGGGGCTGGCTGCACTGCCGTTGTTTGATCGCAGCTGCAGTGGCGCAGAAGCAAGCTGTGCATGTAGCGCTCTGAGGGCGCCTCGCTCTATGCAGTCGTTCAGGGCCGTGCCTGCGTCGCTGTGGCTGTAGCGTCTCAGCCAGGCAGGTCCGCACCTTGGCATGTGTTGCACATCGAAAGCAGAAAACGTAAACTAGAGAGATCTTAGCCAGAACTTCCTAAATGGCTGCGCTGGATTGAGGGTGTTGCTGCCCCTTTTAAACTGAATTCTTATGCATTGCAAAAAGTATTAAATGACTTGTTGTTTTTAATCGTGTTAATGTGTGTACAGGCAGTCATAATATCAGATAACCACTACAGAATGACTATTACGCAGCCTGTGAATACAGTGTCACTGTCCTCTTGGGCAATACACGGTGAGCCGGACACTCTGAGGATCCGTCTTTCATCTTGGGCCAGTTCGTCTCCTGCTCTTTTAAACTGTGCTCCGCGACCGCACGCGTTTCCTGCCTCGCGCTTCAGGCTGTTTCACTAAGCAGTTACGTGTGCTTGAGGCATACGCAGGGGAACTGGATGGGAATAACATGCTGAAGGTCACGTTTTATTTATTTCTTTTCACCCACAAATTTAACTTTAATTTTAAATGCCACGTCATATTTAGATGAATTATGAATGTAATGTAGTTTTTTTCCTCTCTGCCTTCGGTGTATGTTTGTGTACACATACATGCTCACATTCACTTATGTGTGTGTCTGTGTGTCTATTTTTTTCAGTCGTTTAGTGGTTGTAAATCAAAAGCTGTCAAGAGACTGCCATGAAGCTTTTATTCTGGAAATTTATTTATGAGTATGGTTAAAAAACGCACAGAAATATGTGTGTGGTATTTTTACGGGGGTGTCCAGCATTGCAGGATTTTTCCCTTGGTTTATAGTGTTCCCCTTGGTTGGAGGTCAGAAACAGCCGCTGCAGCTGACCATGTTCACAAGAAGGATCACTGCTGATAACTGGCCACCTTCTCCATCCCAACCCGTCTCATGTCACGTCAGTATTCTATAACTGTGGCCTGGCCCATTAGAGTCATTTGTTAAATTACAGACAGCCGCATCCCAACCATCAGACTCAGTTTAAATTCTTTTTGACATCTGTTTCCCTGATGCCAGGCAAGGAGTAAGAGAGTGTGATGCTCCTCTCAACCTCAGAATACTAATACTCCTGCAAGCAACCTTTTACAAAGCCGAAGGCTGCCGGTGAAAGGCTGTGTTTATCTCTAGATGATAAAGTATGTGACGATCATAAGAAACGACATCCTCTCCGCAATATAAGAACACGTGCCACACGCTCACGTGACTTCACGTCACTTAGGAATTTCAGGTCACCAGCTGGGTGACACAGAAATGTGTGAGTCTGTGTTCCGATTTTGCTACTTCCTTTTGTGTGTGTGTGTGGGTGTGGGTGTATTTTGTCTTTATTCTTATCAGTGGTCAGACGGTGTCTGAAGTACTTTAAAAAGAATTACTGACATAAGTACAGATGTTTATAAGACTCTTGAAATGGCAGCCAGGATGAGTGGAAAGTGTGTCTCAGCTTTTCTGTGACACAGTCCAATAAAATGCGTGTTCTGATGACTAAGATGATGACCCTGTTTGACAATGAAAGACGAGTAGGTCCTGGCCTAAGGGCTCAAGGCAAATTTTAGGAACTTAAAGAGTTACTTAAAAAAAACTGCTCTGTATCAAGTGTTATGAGTTTCTTCTTTGGTCCCAGAAGGATGTGGACTTGACTTCAAACTCCTTCTTGCAGTGCAGTTCCATGGTTGCTATTTAAAAATGCACAGGTTTTTATATGAATATGTTGCAAGACACTTGAAGTTTCAAGCCACATGCAGTAACTTGCAACTGTCTGTGTGCTCTTGGCAGACCCACTGATACTGAATCAGCCCCTTTATAGCATAGTGTTAGACTTTCCCACCAGTTGTAGACCTGTAGATCATACTGCAGAAATTAAGATTCTTTATTCTAATTAGCTTTGGTCTGTGTTTTTTATTGTGTAAATTTTGAAAGATTATAGATAAAATTGAGTGGAAGATTTTTAAATTACTACAGATTAAAATACAAAAAGACAAAATTAGAACCATTATGGCTATTAAAACGTTTCTTGGTTTAAATGTTATAAAGTCAATGAGAAGTGGGAATGAGGTTTTTGGTAATTTAGTGGATGCAGAGCTCTTGGACCCATCAGCAACCAAAGGTCTGATTTTATTAAAACTGACCAACCTCACTTTATTTTATTACATTTTCACTGTAATCTTTTTCAGAATTTTAAAATCCTGTTGTTGATATGAGGTTGTGGATTACTGGAGCAGGTTATTGCAGACATTTTGTATTGGTGCCGTATTTATTTGTTGTCATGTTGAGATGGTAATTTTCTGCATAATATCATGCTGTGGGAAGTGGTCTCAAACAGAGCAGTTCACAGAAGAGCTCGACACAAGTGTGTCCATCATTAGACAGTATGTTTTCAGAAGCACAAGAGCGCAGATGGTACGTGCCTTTCTATACATGCTGGCATGAAGACTTTTGCATGTGTGGAGCAGATTTGCAGTTTGCCGTTTGACCTCACGGAATATTAACATGGCAGAACTGCCTTGGGGCGGGGGTGGGGGAGGGTCTTAGCAAGGTTGCAGTCTTTGGATGACAAGGGCCCTGCTGTTTCCTTCTTTCTCCAGCATCCCAACCTGCACCTGCCCCCCCCCCCCCCTCCATTCCCACCTCCATTCTGTCCCCCACTTTCACTGGAAATGTGAGTAAGCAATTCCCCTGCGTTCTACCTCATGACACTTTTGCTGCCTGAAATAGAATTTTTGAGGGAGGTCTACATTAGTGTACTATTATGTATAGCAGAGCAATTCTTTTTTTTTTTTGGGACAAAAGACTTTGCAGTAGCTTAATTTGTTTCAGGTTACAGAAGTACAGTTATGGTCACAGAGGAACCTTTCTGTACAGCGGTATACATTTTAAACCACTTTCACAATTTAGCTATTCAAGGAATGATTTGCATGTTTTGTTTACTGTCTGTGTTATACTGTAAGTTGTTGAGCACAATATGTAAAAATAAAGCCAAATGCACCTCAGAAAACAATAGGTAGATGTATTAAATATGCTGTTTTTATTCATGGGTCTCGAACATTTAAACGCCCATTTTATAAATATTTTATAAAGAAGCATAAAGTACAGGTCTGTTACAATTCTAAAACTAAGTGTGTGCATACTTATACAGCCCCAAAGAACCCCAATATACCAAAACAAACACTAGAACAAGGAGGGGGGAAAAAGTAGGGCCCCAGAAAAGAGCAGCAATTGGACTTTTACAGCCAACAAACGACACGTAAACTGGCTTCTCTGGGTCAGCTCAGGCAATACTCAGTATCGCTGTGAGAACAAACCGATGTTATAAATCCCCGATGTGAAAAGACTACAGTATCGATACAAACCTACCGAGAATGTGTAAGTCAGAATTGTCGGCGTTGGCCATAAATCAACTGACAGGCCAGTCATGCCTAACTAATTAGAGTTAATCAGTAACAAAGGCTGGCAGACGGTGTCTTGAGCGCATCTGTTTTGTTTTGTGAGCCTGTGCTGTCTGTATTACCAGACTCCTCTAGTTGTGCCTTGCGAATTGTTCCTCATGCCATCTGTTTCTGCTCATATCAGATTGTGCTCTGTAGTTATTTTTTACACACCGGCGTGGCCCTCTATGCAGGGAACTCCAGCTCTGACTTGCCATAAACCTTGCATGTACAGTAAATAGATTAACAGCATAAATCCGACTGTCTCCGACTTCACGAAGGCTTCCCTTTGCCAACAGTGTCATCTCCAATTGTAAATCAGCCCCTGACCCTTAAACATTCCCAGAAGCTGTTTCACAAGAACTTAGAGAAGTTGGACTTTTCAGGACTGGTTAATATAAGACATGTGATGGTTTGTGATTTCCAAGCACGCCTGCTCCCTGCGGTCTCGAACCCCGGCCGGCTGCTTACCACACAGCCAATGTTGGTCGTCAGTTTGAGTTCACCTGGGAGCTCAGTGCCTGCATGCAAATTATTTTCAGCACACTGCTGATGGATATCTGCTCTTTTGGAAATGATTTTGGTACGTGCACGCCAGCATAAAAAAAATTATAAAAAATTTAAGACCAGTTTAAAAAAAAAAACAAAAAGAACTCAACATTTGAAAGAATGTGGCCATCGTAAAAACTAAACATTTTTTTCAAGGGTTTTCTGCCTGGGTTTCGCACTGTAGTCCCATTAGGATAGCAAGATTGTTGTGATTGCAACGTGAAAAGAAATTGTCGTAAGCAGCAAAGTAATTCTGTTGTGTACAAGTTGTTAATTAGAGTGTTGGCATCTATATACCAGATAATGTTATATATTAACGTGTTTTGTGGGCAACAATTGCATATTTTAATAGGTAGCACAAGATGAGTGTGAGGTAAAGGTAATATATAGAATTGAATGAAGCTCCAAACAAAAAGAAAACAGGACAAAAGTACTTAAACTCTGTACCTACAGAAAGATGTCATGACCTTGAGTGTATATGTTTTTTATGTGTTTAATGACCCTGTTGGTTGAAGACAGACTCAAACTCTATGAACTGCTTCCCCATTAAGACCAGATATGACCTTGCAGTCTAAATCTATTGATCATCATTATAATGATTATTCTTATATATTTACATAGGAGCTGTGAGACAAACAGTTCACCCTCAGGTTTTAGTATGTAGGCTTACAGTTTATTTAAAATCTGTGTGCCAAATGTTTCATGATGCTCGATTACCTTGATTCTCTGTAATACTTAATTTATATGCGCCAAGATCCATTTTAGTGTCTGATAAGAGCTGCAAAAACTGTCCTCTTGGGACATCAGGCAGTCCATCATTTTGAGAGTATGTTTGTTTGTGTGGAAGTGGATGGGCGTTCAAAATTATATTTAACCTCAAAAATGTGTCACTGTCTGGCTGCTTAGTAATGTCACAGCAACATTGTTTATATGTTGTATTTTGAGTGATCCATGCAATTTTTACTGGTTTGTCTGACTGAAACGTGCTCTGAGCCATGAGCACACCTATGGGTTGGTGCAGGACGTCCTGAACGTCACACAGTGCTCTTGTTGTGAGATTCCCTTCAACCCCCCACTCCTGTCAACTGGTGGAGGAACAAAACATTGGTGTTGGGGTCACACAGCAATGGTCAGAAAATGTGGGAGGGGGTGCCTGGACCCCTCATGACCTTTTTATTGCATGGATAAGTAGACAGGGGCCTTTTTGTTCCTGGGTCGGAAGCAAAGTGATTTTAGCTCGTCGACTCACTGTGCAGGAGCGACTCCAATTTCCTCTGTGTTGTTTCCTGTTTGAGCACGTTCCCAGTGACAGGTGTCCATCATGTTCTCGCCCGTCCCAGGGCCTGAAACACAGGTTCCTCATCAGTCTGTCATCAGGACTGTACTGTGAGTTGGGGGAGTGGGGGGGTGGAAGTTGGCATGGGACAACGCAAAGCTGGCATTTTGAGTCCAAGCCTGTAAAACAGTTGTATTCAAGCTTTTAAAAATATCATCTGCTATGAAAAGAAATTAATTTCCTTCTGAACGTAATGCGTTCCACTGACAATCACAATTGTGTGTAACTTTAAGAAATTGTTCTGATGTAATCATCCATGTAGGGGAGAGAATGTTGAAAGTAAAGATGTCTTCTTGTGTGATAAAGCTGAAAAGTACAAATTAATGTATTTCTCTTTTCAATTTTCAGATCCCGTTCTCACTGGTACAGTTTCCGCTGTGGGAGTATTTGAAGGTTTGTCACGCTCGAATTTCTCATTTCAACCTGCTCGTATCGTTCCCTCTCAGTAAAATTAACAGCACGATTACGTGCTTACAAATTTACAGCCCAAAACTGCCTTTTTAGCATTAGATAGTTAAGTGAAATGGTAGAATTTAGCCCTCGTTAATGGGCACAGTTGTCAGAAGGTAAGTGAACGCGTCGTTCGTCATGCGGCCTGGCATATCTGACCACTTATTTCCCCCCATTGTCTGCTCTCTGGCTGCATAAAAGTGAATTAAGCGCAGCACACGCGAGAATGACATCATGTCTCTGCCGAGAGCAGAAAATTCCATTAGGCCGACTGAACAGGGGTGGGGGGGGGCATTGCCGCGCGCAGCTGTGGGCTAGCAGGACACAGCCCCACTTTCTCACCAGGATGAGGAGTGTTTTTCACAGACCCTCATTCACACGTTCAAAGGCCTCCACCCGGCCATCTGGAGGCAGCCTTTTCCAAAGCATTTTGTATGTAGACCTCGTCCACTTTCATACACACCGTGGTGTGAAGATCGCTCTGACTCGCGAGGCGTTACTGCGTAAACCACGATGCCGGCGCTGAGTTTGTCGGTGTGCAAACGGAAGCTCACGGCGCCGGACGCGGTTCCATGCAAAATGTCAGCATCAGATTGAAAAGTCTGATCCTTAAACAGAGAGCCCCAGAGCACCGTAACCTTGTCAGATCCCCATCTGCACTCCAGCATATCTCTGATCACTGCTGTTTCTCCTTGGTCTCCTTATTCTTCACTTCATTCTAGTGCTGTTCAGGTTCACTTTTTCATGTTTGAACATAATATGACTTGCCAGTTGTAACCAGACCACATGCTGTCCAGTAATTATGTGAAAACTGGGTCTTTACAACCTACGGTCAGCAGCATTATTGTGTGCTGGTAATCAGTGGCTCGGTTCATTAGCTTCCTGTTGGTTGTACTATTGAGTCCTGCTGGATTAACTTGGGCATTGACTGGCACATGGTTCCCAGTCATTATCTGTAGGTTCTGAAGCTGAGTGGTATGTTCATGGCCGAAGCGCCAGTTCAGTCGCAGGCCGCTTCTGTAATGTTGCTGTAAAGGGTGACGCGCTCAGGTCCATGTGTGACATGTTCTTATAAAGCTTGAAGGGGGCACAGTGATCTGTCAGAGGATCCAGCCAGTTTTCACAGCTCCCGGCAGCCTGGTAAACGGTTTATTCATTTAAGCCCTGATTGTGTGGCATTTTAATTTGCAGAATTGATGTGTGGGATGGAAAATATGTGGTGTTGCTTTTACACGTGTGGCCGGCCAAACACCCATCGCTGAGCAGCTGGTGGGTGAGAGGAAGCAGTTTTCAGATGGCTGTCTTGGGGAGGAAACCAGCTGAATAATAACTTGGGAGGGGGGGCAGGCTCATATATGCAATTACATTGTAATGCTGCTGCCATTTGTTGCATCCAATATATTTTTTTATGTGACGTGCCATTATTTGTTACATTCAAGCATCCCTTAAATGTACAGTCCCAGCAAACACAAAACGTTCAAATAATGTTGGCTAAACGTCCCTAATGTTATTTGAACGTTTTGTGTTTGCTGGGGTGGGTGTACATCGCATATACTGTACATTTTACTTCTATAATGTGCAGTTGTGTGAAAAGATTATTAAAGATCTTGGTGATAGGGTGGTTTTAGGTGCTTTCACTAGGTGAACCCCCCCCCCCCCCTTTGTCTGCAGGTGTAGGGAGGGGGCTGGTGCAGGCAGTAGCTAAAGCAGTCAGCCTCAGCCTGTGTGGGGCTCCATCTCCAAATGGGGTCCGTCACATTTATTCCCAATTTGTTATTCATGAGGGTAGAGCCTGTCCGCGGTAGGCCCTCTGCCGAGGCCGCTTTGAAGTGGGGAAAACAAAGTCTGCCTTTCAACGCGAGTGCTAATGGAAGACGCATGACGCGCTGCGGCCTTGCACAGAGATGCAGGCCCATGGCTGTGTAAAGGGAGCGAGCCACCCGGAGACCCCAGAAAAGGCACTGCGCTGCTAAGGAGGCCGGCACCAAGTCCAAAAGAAGCCTCAGCCCTACTACTCCTTCCTTATACAATTGTTTTTTTTTTTTTTTTTTTTTTTAACCTGTGTCAGTGAAGTATTCCAGAGAACTGTGTATATAGTCAAAACAGCTTTGCCAGTGTTTATATTTGATGGTTGTGCTTTATTTTTGTACGTTTTATGTTTTCACATGAAAGGACGAAAAAAAAATGTGACTTATGAAACGTTTAGAATATTATGTTGAAATAGGGGAAAAACTGGGGACTGTATTTACCTCAAGTTGTTGAGCACAAGAAATAAAGGGCAAGTGAAGTGACATGACCTGCATTTTATTTGTGATGAAGTTGTATAATTGCTTTTTTTTTTTTTTTTTGCTTGAAATCGGCGGTAACACATTTTTTTTTTTTTTTATGGGTGTCCCTCTTATTCCTCTTAAACATCAGTGCTACATGCACTCATATGGACCAGTGAGCTGCTTGAATAAAAACACTTTCCTCTCCCAAGGGAATCGTCATAGTGACTGTCAGTGTTCAGCAGGCAGGACTGCACACGTACAGCTGTGAATGTTCTAGCATTCTCCCTGTGCGACCGCCATTTCCCTTCTGGACTCTCTTGCGAAGCTCCTTGGGAAAAACCAGCCAAATGACATCACACAAAGCACAAATTCAAAAATAGGCACATTGCTGGTCGGTTCCCATCCCAAGTCAGCCCAGCGGGGTTTCGGACGCGTTTAAATGTGTCTAATAACCAACCCCCCCTTCTCTCCCCCTCCCCCATCGTTTCTCTTCTCTCCACAGAGCCTTTGGTCACGGAAGCAAGGTCACACGCTGTATTCTTGGCAGGCAGCAGTGTGTGGAGGCTTTGCAGGTGCAGAGGATTATGTGTTGTGTTGGGAAAGTAGAAGGGATCGGAGAAAAGCCAGGAATATCTAAAGTTTACAGAATGTGCATTCCTTAGAAATTCCATACAGGTTGCCTCAGTTTCAACAGGTTTTGGTCTGTAACAAAAAAAAAAAAGCCGGCCCAGGCAGAAAGAAAAGCCATACTGTAAAGCCAGCACGGAGGTTATTTATTCTTTCGGGGGCAGGATATCTGCACTTTCACAAGACGGTCATTGGGAGGGAGTGGCGGCCCCTGCAGATGTCTGACCCACAATGCTCTGGGGCCTCGGGGGCCGATTCAGCAGAAGCTCCATAACTCAGGGCCTGCGTGACAGAGCAGACAAGGAGAACAGAATCATAGCAGCGGGGTGGGAGCCGAGTCCGGACACGGCACCCTGAGGACCGTCACCATGGCGCCTGGCCATCCCACCTGGAACCCTTCCCCACTGAAGCACAACGAGGAGAAGAAAAACATCTTTGTTTCGTTCTCTGAAAAACAGAGCAAGACAGAGAACATCATGTGATGATTATTTTCGGGACAGGTGCCTTTATCCTATAGTGAATTTCAGTGATCACACAATAGCTTTACTCTGTGTTAGCACTCTTTTGATGCACAGGTCCTGATATGTTATGCATTGTGAAGTTTTGGAAAATGATGCTCAGTCAAGTAGTTTGTGTTTTCACTGTGGTCTTTTCAAGTTATTTTTCAGTTTTAGTGATTATCTTGCTTTATATGGTCTGGAGTTTGACAGAACCTGACCAGTTCACATTTAAAAAACCAAATACTAATGCCATATTTACATAGTTTTACTAGTTTATTTAATAAGTGTGAAGCATGTTTTTCTGCTATAGGGTGTTAAAGTTCAGTTCACAATGGTTAGCTGGTTTTCAGCGGTGCTCAACACAGCCACACAGTGAGCGTGCTGTCAGGCCTTGGTTTAGCACACATTCTGATGTTGGCTCTGGCAGGCATAAATGATGGGCTGCATGGCAGCAATGCCGTCATGGTTCCTGGCCCGGTCCGGTCCCTCGGAACCCAAGTCCACAAGATTTGTGGACTCTGCGGTTTCCTCGGCAGCTGGGTCCCCCTTTTGGCTCATGTCTTATAGAGGAACAGATGATGCTCTCCAGGCGAGATCTGACTGAGTCTGGGGGCAAATAAGGTTCCTCCAACATGCTGTCCTGCATGTAAATGCTGAATAACATGATATGAATAAAAGCAACATATGTAGGGCTTCTGATTTTTAGCTCACAACCTCTGAACTATGGACTCATGTGGCATAGGGTTTTAATTATTATTAAAATATTTTTTCTATTATCCTAGACCCCATATGTCAGTGTTTACTGACTGCAGTTGCTATGTGACAGGCTGTTTAGAATAGAGGAGCAGCCGAGACACAAATCACGCTCGAGGTGTCAGGGATGTGGGCCGCTAGCCAATCAGGACAGGTCCCTGGCCGTCGCTGTGGGCCCAACGTCCAAATTGTACTGGCCTTTGGGCTGCTCCGATCCAGCACGCCTGGATCACAGCAGGAAGCTCTGGTGCTGGTCCAAGTAGTCCTCACACTGATGGTGCCCGGAGTCCAGAAGTGTGTCGGGCAGGGTGACATGAGGGATGCGCCCAGGTGTGTGGTCAGGCAAGACCGAGAGGGAATTGTCCAATCACGCACGAGTTCTGGCTTTTCAGCAATAGCTTTGGTTTCAGCCTGGGCCATTTGTTTAGTCTCGTTCCTTTGTTTACTGACACAATGAAACATGGAAAACATTAATCTTGCAAATAATACATGTTTAAAAATGAGGTGGATTTTGCATGTTTCTATATTACTTAAAGTCTTTGTGGTTATAGGAACCCTATCTTTGAACTGTAATTAATACTTGCTGTGTGTCTTTGTTTTCTTGGACCCTCGTGACGTGTGTGTACCACTGCGTGGCTCCAGGTGCGATAGCTGCATTTGTTACCACGCCACTTGATGTTGCGAAAACCCGAATAATGTTGGCGAAGGTGAGTGCCATGGACATCTGCAATGCATTACCGGAGACATAAACCGAGAGAGAGAGAACAAGGTGAACCAGTGCTCTGTAACATAGACAAAAAACCAAAGTCACTGGCTGTTATTTGTTTTGGACGTTAATGTTAAGGCTGTACGGAGATGTTTATGATGTTTTCTGTCAGAATGTGGCGTGGCTGTCAGCCCGACTCTGCTCTTCTTTAATGTCATTAGCGCCGACCGCGCAGGTTTGTTCTCCTCTTGATTTATTATCTACAAAGGCTTTAGTCCCTTCCCTTGCTTTGCTAAGTCAAGCGACAGGTTTATGCGAAGTTAACGAGCCTGCCTTTTGTCTTGTCAGACGAGTGCGCGTCTGTGATTACATGTGCCTTTGCTTTTAGAGCTGAGTGCAGTACTTACCCTAGTGGACTTCCAGTGTAGAGTCTGTTAACTCATAGCTGCATGACTGTGCAGCTGCTGTGGGCAGAGAAGACAGTTGCTGGATTCTAGCTTTATACTCTTCCGTCCATGTTTATGCCACCGCAACCCACCCCGACATCAGCACCATCGTGGGGAGCCAGAGGCTGTGTGCTGCTCCACCTGTTTTCCATAGCTTTACTTCCATAAGAGCATGACCAGTACCACCCTCTTGTACTGGGCTGAGGGGCCCCTACAATGCAGGCCAATTCCAGTCCAATTCCCACCCTCTGACTACACAGAGCTTTAGGGCCATTGCTCCAGACCCCTCCACGTGTCATTTTGGAAAGGCACATAGGCCGTGCTACTTGGACCTCAGCTCAGCAGTGGGGAAGTGGCAGGAGATGCACCTACCTGCCCAAGTTTACGCTCATGACTACCACTGATACCATGATGGCTCATCACATGAGTGCTGTGTACGTTGGATGGCAGAATAAGCCATTCCTCCACTCTGAAGTGGGAGGGAAAACAAAGACTGCCGGGAAAGGAATAGGGGAGGTAGGGCTTTGCTAAGTTGGGCTGGTCTCACTTTCTAACAGGCAGACGAATGAATAAACAAGATTTCCTTCGCACTTCATAGTTCAGGAATGAGGGGTTACAGATGAACCCACCGGTTTTCATAACACGGGGCGTGGTATTGTAAAAACTGAAATTGAGATTTAAAGCACCGTTAAACACCCCCCCATTCCCCCCCATGCTTGTGTCACAGTCCCCAATCCCTGACGACTGGTGCTCCCGAAGGTAACAGGTGTCACACCGGGTAATGTGAGTGGGTGACCCCGCACTGAGTTAGCCTCTGTACCCTTACAGACAAGTAATGTTTACAGATAATAAGTTGGGCCATTCGTTTCCTCCAGTGGATACAGGGAAAGACATGACCAGGCCTAGACATCCATGCTGAAGCCTATGAGTCATGTAGTGTGTGTGTGTGTGTGTGTGTGTGTGTGTGTGTGTGTGTGTGTGTGTGTGTGTTCATATCCCCGACACTTGGATGCAGGCTGGGACGAGCACAGCAAGAGGCAACATTGTTCAGGTGCTGTACGAGATCTGGAGGAGCAGGGGACTCTCTGGGTGAGTACGGGCTCCTGAGGGATCCCTGGTGCGTAACACTCGCACATCAGCACTCAGCTACCAACACAAAGCATTTTCCTACCCTAAATTTAAATCTTCAGGACAGCTTATATGGAAAGAGAGTGTTTCAGGCATTATGTAGTGTCTTTCACTAGTACCTTGTGTTTTCCATATTTGTTGAAAAGCTGTGTGTGTGTGTGTGACAACATTGGCTTAAAACAACTTAATAGTAAGTATACATTAGAAAAATAGGTGTAGGGAGAACATATTTGATCTGAGTGTCTTTGCATGTTATGAGCCAGGTTGTTGACAGTTATTGCTGTCAGAGAGATGTCGGGTGTTTTTCCCCATTGCCCTTCTCACAGAGACTGAAAGTGCGTGCTTCACACACACGCCACTGCTGTGTTGTTGTGGAGTAACACATTTTTCCCCTGTATACTCTCCTCACCCACAGCTATGCACCATATTTGATGTATGGAATCTTTTTTTTTTTTTTTTTTTTTGATTTCTACTTTTCATTTGAGTGTTATTTTTCTCAATATGACCCAACACAAATAATGAGAGAACTAAGGTAAAGGACTTTTGTTCCTTATTGTTTTGATTAAATACACTTACTGCTTCATTGGGAGATTCACAATGTAAAGTTTAATTTTTATGGAGTTTTACATGAGCAGGGTGACAACTACAGACAGCTCTGTATATAACGCAATTCAGACGTATGCAAATCCATACTTACAGAGTTTGTGGAAAGTGCTTTCACAAGAAAATTCTAATTACATAGGAAGTTGAAGTGGACGCACTCACTAGCCAGCGCACCTGGGAAAGTCATGCCTGTTCAGCTATTGTGCATGAGCTCGGTTTTGCCATATGAATTGGGGAAATTCAGACATGCAAAATGTGACTTCCATAATAGGTTGCAGAACACATTAATTACATTGTCAGGAACTAGTTAGGGATTTGGTTTTACCGGTTCTGAGAACAGAAAAATAACAGATCCGTAAGGGTCCCATCTGCGTACACAAGTAGTGCCTTCTGCCTACAGAAATGGTGAATGCAGTAATTAGTGTCATATTGCCCTTTGACCTCTCATTAAGGCTTGTGTGGTGGAGGTGTGTTTGTACTCGGTATACCGTCCGCTATTACACGTAATTGTTTCTTCAGCGGTGTGGTTAGGATGTACCTGTTACTGCACAGATTTTCGGCTCATTTGGCAGAGATAGACACTTTGCTTCACCTTTGAAGAGATGATTTTGAGTAGATGATCAGAGAACCTCTAAGTATTACAGTGATCACACCGATCTCTGTGGTTGCCTTAGTAACTGTGTTCCCTTTGAAGTTTCTCCCTTTCATTTTTCTTTTATTTTTTTCTCTTTGCTGATTATTGCCACTGCATTCATTTGCTGCTGTCACAGCGGCTGCATGGTCTCTGGATGCATCTGAGAAGGAGAGCTCCTGCGAGGTGGGATGGGGAGGAACTAGGAACATTCCTGGATAATGGCCCCCGCATGGCTCCTCAGGAAGACTGAGATTCACTGAGAACAGGGCCGATAACTTGGCCATGCGGGCCCTGACAGTTCAGCTCGTCTATTCTTCATACAAATTGCTCCCGCTTTAAAGCCGTAATTATGGTAATAGGACCAATCGCGGCCCTGCAAGGCTGTAAAGTGCTTCCATCTGTGCACTTGCCTGGAGCTCTGTGTGCAAACTTCCTCACCGTGCAAACCAAAACAACCGAATAACCCCACCCCGCCCGTCCCACCTCTTGTTGTGTCGATATAGCCACTGGCTTTCCCAGGCTCTCTCATGGCCTCTGATGGGATAAGCAAACTGTGCGTTCACTCTCTGTATACTTTTCCTGCCATAGGCCGCTCTCTGGCATCTGGGCTGAAGTTGGGGAGACTGGTAAGGGAGCGTGCTAACTCCACTGTCAGTCTGCCATTTATCATTTGCAGCTGAAGCAGTCCTTGCAGCGCTGCAGCCCGCCCCTCTAGGTTTTGTATGAGTTCACCTTTGATTAATGTTTGTGGCCTTAACTGTCAGACAGCATCGCAAAATGAGTTGCAGTTATTTTTTGATCTGATTGTCTGATCTGGCTGGTGTGTGTGTGTGTGTGTGTGTGTGTGTTGGGGGGGGGGGTCACACTATGATGTTGCTCTGAGTCAGATGTTCCCCGGAAGCATGTGAGAAACGGCCACTCCTGGCCGTGGTTG
>JABJVR010025509.1:0-26085 GCA_025773905.1 Chitala chitala
GCAATTTGGACACACCAATCAACCTAACCTGCATGTTTTTGGACTGTGGGAGGAAACCGGAGCACCCGGAGAAAACCTAATGGTCACTAAAGGACATAAAAATAGAATTAACATTGTAACTTGTATTTTTAAACATTGTTCATGTGGCATTAGTGCTTATGAAAAGTGAAGGAACAAAATATGGTATTAAATACTTTATAAGCACTGAACATTTTCAAATTCAGTTTTACTAGTATGTATTCTGGGACATAAAACATATTTGTATGGAACATGCGCTCTCTCTCTCTGTCTCTCTCTCTCTCTCTCTCTCTCTCTCTCTCAAATGTCTAGTTTTAAACTTCATACTCTCATACATCATGGTTTGTGGGCAGAATTTGAATCTTCTGGTGCACTTCCTTACTACTGAATTAAATTACATTAGTCTGAATGTTTCCCACCTCGCTCTCCATTGGAACAAGAGCTTGTCCACCACACATTGTAACTGAGTTTTTAGTTGTATTTCTGCGTTTTCTCGGCCACTCGCCGCCCATTGGAAAGTTTTGAGTATGTATAGCAAGTGTGTGTGGTCTGTCATGCCACTCAGATGTGTTAATTTTATCTCCGCAGTCTTCTGGCCAGTCATGACGTTCAACATTTTGACCACACCACAGTACGAATTTAAGAAACTGAATGAATGCCAGTTTGGACAAGTCATCATTCCTTACAAAAGCGGGTGAAGATACACATCTGTTAGCCATTCTATTAAGTTTTTTTTCAATCTCAGATGTCTTCTAAGCAATGCTGTTTTAAACAGTATTAATGCAAATAAATGAGGAAACATGAACTAAAAATTGAAACCCTTATTTTCTGTGTCAATAGGATTTTTATTGCCTCTTCAAGCACATCAGCTCGAAAGCTGTGCTATTGCACTATGGAAAATGACTGCACTCCAGAGAATATCATAGGTACTGAAGGCAGCTGAGTGTCGCTATTGACCCTGTAGCCTTGTCATTAACCTGAAACTGCCCCCTCCCCTCGTGTTTTTTACAGACACAGAGACTACGGGCCTGAAGCCTATTGTGTCGGCTACAAGAAACCCTAACGGGGACCAGCTCATGGTATGTACCTTCTACCACCAGATATTCGTACAATGAAAGTCAAGAGCTAAATTGTAATAAAATTTAAATATGTTAAAATGGATAAAAAAGGTCCCAACTGTCCTTACAAAATTTGGAGAGATTTACTTTGCAGTACAAACATGCTTAGATGTGATAACAGTTCCAGACTTCTCAGCGCTGTGCACGTGCAGCACACATCCGTTACAGGATTTAGTATGTAGTGCAGGCAGTAGTGTGTGCAAGATTTTCAGAGACAGACGCTTTTTGTCTGGCTGCCAGTAAGTTTCATAGCCACAGTTTCCTCATTGCAGGTGTCAGACGGAGCAGTTTTTTCTTTTCTGTATCTCCCTGTCTGGAGGCTGTGTCAGCCCTCTTATGGGCCTTGTATGTCCTTCTGAGGGTGGCGCAACTGTGACATCTCATAAGGGCAGCAATTCTCAGAAACCAGAACCACCATCAGCAGTGGTTTGCCTTGTGATAAAATCAGTCTCCTTTGGCTCTTTATAAACAACGTTAATTTTCAAACTTTTTGTGTTAAGCATCAGTGTGCAGATAGTCAGATAGTCCTCCAAAGTTAAGGGAGGGGGTGGGGGGTCTTTTTTTTTATTATGCCTCAAGCAATCTAGCAGTTTCTTTTCCTAAAAAGACTAAACTAAAACTAAAACCCAAAGTGCAATGAAAAACTGAAAATGAAAGACAGCACAACAGTAGCTGATGTATAATCACAGAAACCATCTGGCATCAGGTGAAGAACTGAAGCCAAGTAGAGCAGCGTAGTGCACAGGGAGATGAAATAACATCCATTCTGGACCGTTTAACATAAATAATAAAAAAATAGGGAGTGAAGAAACAACAGACAAGGCAAACATTACGACACAATATACAAACAAAACAGACAACATGAGCAGTAAGAGGGTGACAGTATTGCCCAGAAATAGTGACAGTGCAGAACAAAGTTACTGAACATTGAACTGGGGGGGTTCAGGTAAGGAGAGCCTGAGGCTTAGAATCAAGACAGCATAAGTGGAGGGAGAAGGGCTAAGTACTAGCCCAGGTTGGTGTTTGGGGATGAGAGAACTTGGTGTTCAGGAGTCTGTCTGCCTGTGGGATGTATATACACATGTATATGTGTGTGTGTGTGTCCATTATACCTGAAAACATTGTAGATCCTGTGCAGATTCCCACTGTCCAGTCTTACAGGTAAACGCCGCCTACTTTCACATTCCCGTCCCTGTCCACCAACGTTCCGTCCCATCCTTTGTCCTCGTCTCAGGTCTGCCAGCAGGTCAGGAAGCGCAAGTCAATGAACGAAGACCTGAACGGGGAGTGCAGCATCGTGAGTGACGTGCAGACAATGAGGCACAGGCTGAATCCTGCAGCGCTGGGTGAGGGATCGCATGTTGAAAGGCACAACTGTCGCATTTCATGCACTTTTCTAACCAGTGGGACGTAACACAAGTGTGAGTTACCCTAGAGCAGCTGTAAGTAGCCCTTTATGTATAATGCAGGGAACATTAATGCAGTGAGGAGAAGAGAGATATCGCCCCCTACTGAACAGTTAAAGTGCAGATTAAATGGATTTTCTTGACACATTTCACATGTAACATACTTGAAGATGTGATGCTATACTACAACGGTGTCGGACTAGGGCAATAGTGCAACTGATTACTCAGGGTTTAAGCACAGGGAGGCCCCTCATAAGCCTTTTGTAGGGGGTGTTAGGGGACCCTCAAAGAGTACATATGCACAGGGCCCAGAATTTCATGCTACGCCAGGAGTGACTGAACACCTTACCAGTGATGAGTATGTGCTGGTCCACCAGTCAGCTCCTAACTTGCATGCGGCAGGTTTAACCAGATCTGTGGTCTGTTTCAGTTCAGACCGCTAAGCGGCACAGAAGGCACAACAACTACAACAACAACAACAACAAAGTTAACGATGAAGAAGAGGCTGAAGGTAAGGGGCCATAACAACACATTTAATCATGAGCACACGTTTATTCTAGTCAGGTGGTCATGCCTGTTGTGATGCAAGTCTGCTGTAATGTGATATACATCCTACTGGCAGTAAGACCAAAGCCACCTGTGAGTGACTGAATTCAGTCATGTTGGAGACCACCTGACCTTCTAATGAACAGGTTCTCTATCTGATACCTACAGCATCAGTGGCTCCCTGAACTTTTCACTAACTAATTAACATTTTACTTTAAGCGTTTCAAAACATTATTCTGCGACTGAGACCACAAGCTTCACCAGATTGTCAAAGTGGGTTGATCACACAACGAAGGTTAAGGATTCAGGTTCTAGTAACATGCCAAGTGGTAAATGTGCAGTGTGTGAGGTGTAAAGGCAGACGCTTCACACAACATACAGCGGGACTTTCCACCAGTAAATGCCTTTGGAAGCTCACAGTTTCAATTAGGTTATTATGAGGAACAATGTATTATATCTACAAAATGAAGAATTTGTGTATTCCTTGGAGCAATAAAACATGTATTGTGAAATGCCTGACTTTAGAGCCTGGGTTTGGGGTGTACAGAGTTTGTAGTGACTTGCTGTAGGCAGTGACAGGTTTAGTGCTTTGGGTAAGCGGACACAGTGTGGTACATACCGACATCTTTAACACAGGTGTGTCTTTACTGTCCATCGCAAATAAGGACATTTAACTGTTATTTAAAATGGGTTTTCATTTATGTATTTATAATAAATTATTTTTATAGGAACACTGTTCTTGTTTAGTAAAACTATGATATTTTTAATGTGGGAAAAACACAAATTTAAAACTTGATTATTGAAATTGTCACTAATACACAACATACTTTATTAAACAAACAGTGAGGCAGTATGAAGAACATCCTAAAACCACATGGTTACAAATATTTTACATTTATCGATTTTGTGAGTATGTTTAATCTCTTCCTAGATGCTGGGACTGAAATCGCCTTCGTTCTAGATGGATCAGGCAGTATTTCACCTGAGGACTTTGAAAGAGCAAAAATGTTCATTTCTAATGTGATGAAAAAAGTCTGGAAAAATTGTTTTATCGTAAGTGCTTTCCTCGTTATAGCGAATCTTGTTACAGCTGAAATAGATGTGATTAGCAAAAAACGTGAGTTACACATTGGCTGGGATCAGGGGTAGGTGGCACCAGAACAGGAGGGGTTCAAAAAAGTTTGTTTATAAAGCTTCCTTAAAACATGACCAAGGTGCTGTACAATGTTGGGTCTCAAATAAAACTAAAGGAGCAAACAAATAATTAAAAAATGAATAAAAATAAAAATAATAAAATATTTTAAAAGGGCACAGCACCATAAACATATATATTACACTTAGGAAAAACGCTCTTGTAAAGTTTGAAGACCACAATATTACTGACGGTATGGCACCTACCTTGAATGGCTGCATATGTCAAGGAGAAACAGTCAGTTTTCAAGTGTAACTTCAACTCGTCCAGGGAAAGGGGTCCCTAATCCAGAGTGGCCGGCTGGTCCATAGTCATCAGGAGTGTGTCGGCAGTACCTGCATAGTACAGAGCCTCTCTGAGCCACGCAGACCAGTGGAAACCAGTGTGAGCTTAAAGCAAAACAATATATGTAGCGGTAATGTTACAAAATACAGAAGGAACAATTAGAGCACAGAGACATCCTTTGAAGTGTAGTTTGAATATGAAGGTAAGGATTGTAAGGATTGCGAGCCCGGCTCTACTCGGATGCTCTTGTGATGTAATTTTATGATTGTTTTTCCAACAGTGTAACTTTGCCATTGTTCAGTATGGACACATGGTAAGATCAGAACTTTCACTGAGTGAAAACAACGACGCTGCAAACGCTTTGGAAAAGATTGAAAGGATAAAACAGATTGGGGAGTATACAATCACTGCATCTGCCATCAACTATGTGCTGTAAGTAAGAGCATTAAATCACAGATTAAGCTTTACCTTCTGTTGCGCTGCACCACGTTCATTAGAATTGACTTGACAAACTTTTCAGAGAGAATGTTTTTGTGGCTGAAAATGGCTCAAAAGAAAACTCAAAGAAGATGATCATTGTGATCACAGATGGAGACATATTTTTAGACAAAATGAATCTGTCGTCGGTTTTGAGTTCGCCAAAAATGAACGGCGTCACCCGCATCGCTGTCGGGGTATGTTTCTCTTTCAGTACTTGTGTGTTGGAGATTTGCGTCTTATAACCTCAGTAACTGCAGTGTTCCAAGTTCAGTATTTGTCATGCACAGTTGTAGGCAGAATTTGACAGCTGAAGTGTAGAAATGAATTAAAAGGCAGAAATAGTGATAAACAGAAGAAATAAAATACGGAGTTTTTACTTTTAGGTAGGAGATGTTAGAAACAACTCTAAAGGAATGAATGAACTGAAGGAAATTGCTTCAGAACCACATGAATCACATTTATTTATGGTGGACAACTACTCTGCCTTAGAGGAATATTTGTCACAGCTGGAAACAAGCATTGTTGGAATAGAAGGTAAGATTATCAGAATGAACATTGTTTCAGTGCATTTTCAAACACAAATTAAGATAATAAATTAGACTCAACACATTTAGATGTTGCAAACATTATAATTACTGAAATAAAATGTAGAGGTAACTGTACAGCAAGCAGCTCAGCCGGTAATAAGTGACAATTGTTTCAGTTTATGGGAGTTTGGGAAAATCTTGCACTTCCACAGGTATGCAAGCGGGGGCAGCATTCCTCTTCAACCTCGCCGAAGCTGGTTTCAGTTCCCACATGGCACACGATGTAAGCAGTGATTTAACTTACAATAGTTTAAAGATAAGTCAAAGGTCAAAGTGATATATTTATTCAACCAAGACAATCTTAGCTGAATATATGTATTATAGTGAGTTCAACAGTAATACTGAGGTCCAGTAGAACATTATTGCTAAGTTAAACTTCTCTCTGTACAGGACACCCTTCTCTTCGGTGCTGTAGGTGCATATGACTGGAGTGGGGGACTGATTGTTGGAAAAAAGACAGACAGCAGCATGACCTTCATTAATGCAACATCCACAGAAAAAGGGTTTTCTTATTTGGGTAAATATTTAGTAAATATGTAAAGAGTCCTCTGTTTATATAAGTCACAGATTCTGCACACTTCCATTACTCTTGTCTTTGCGAAGGTAATTCAGATAAAACATTTTGCAGCACAACATTTTCACCCTAGTGAACTTTGAACTTTCTGAAGTTCAAATCTAGTGAGTGACATAATGTGTAATAATGAGTAGGTCCTTAGTGTTTCTGCTTAAATGTGCTTATGTGGAAGAGTTTTTATGAATGGGACAATTTACTGTTGTAAATGTTGGTTGTGGAGACCTGTGTCATGTTTGTTTCTTGAAGGCTACAGCGTGGATTCTGCCCAGACCAACAGCCACGGCTTATACATTTCTGGGGCGCCTCGCTACCGACTGACAGGGGGCGTCCTGCTGTTTGACAAAGATTCCCATGAGCTGATACAGACTCTACCTGGAGAACAGGTAAGAAACACACCTGGGGAAGTGGACAAAGACTTGGCCTGTCAGCAGCACTAATGAGCATGACTGTTGCATTATGGGAAATGGTCGCCTTGCGCATTTTCTCAGAGCGAAATATATGAAGTAGGATTCCAAGATTGGCACCTCAGTGTGGTCATTCTTGCGTACATTTCCTCAAACTGTTTAACTAAATTCAGGCTTGTAGGGGGGCAAAAATGGATGGACCGTACCCTGGATGGGGTGCCAAGTGTTTTATGTGTAACAGCAATTTAGGCTCACAAGTGCGCCTTACTGGTACATATTTGGGTGGTTGAAGGAAACTGAGATGACAAGAGAGCGTGAAACCAACCCCATAGTCCTGCTGCTATCATCTCAAGAATGAAAATAAATAAATATACAAATCAGGAAGTTAATGTGGAATGAACAAGGCCCGTTTCATACCTAAAGAGTTACGTGGGGCACCTAGCCACCATCAGTTGTTGTTGTTTTCTGTCAGCTGCTGGTATGAGCTGCTGACCAGTACTGTGCATCAGCCTCAGTGGGTCTGACATCGACCCCTCAAGATCATGGTCAAGGTCACATGACTTCTGCCACTAATGTTCAGGTCTGTCCCTGGTCGTACAGGTGGGCTCGTACTTTGGAGCGGAGCTGTGCACCCTGGACACAAATGGAGACCATCAGACAGACTACCTGCTCGTGGGGGCTCCTTTCTTTCATGTCCAAGGGGAGGAGGGGAAGGTCTACATCTACAGACTAAAGCAGGTGTGTGACGTTCCAGGCTGCGACTCCAGATCTGTGTCATTGGACACACCAAGTAAGATACATTAACCACATTACAGGATTGTGGTTTGTTACTTTAAATAGCCATGAAAAGAGATCATGCCTGCGTGCTGTGGTCACACAGGGAGAGATCCAAAAGATGGACTGGGAGTGGCAGGGATCGGACCAGTACGTCTTTGCCAGGTTTGGGTCTGCCATTGCGGACATTGGTGACATAGATGGGAATGGATTCAATGACGTGGTCGTTGGTGCTCCGCTTGAAGAACACGACAGTCATTCCACTGGCAGCATCTACATCTACAATGGCTATCATGAAGGCATCAGGAACCTCTACTCACAGGTCAGCCACAGTCTGGGTTTAAATCCTCCAGATGAATTTCACTTTCAGTTCACGAGTGCCGTTCTTCCAGCTGTTAGCATTAGATTGTAGGTTGTGCAGCACTGAACAGTTAGTTTGGTGAATTACATCAATGCACCTTGGGACCTCTACAATGGTACAGTCTATGTTTGCTGGAGGCCAATGCAAGAACATTTTAACAAACTGTTCTAAAATCAGTCACTTGTATTTTCCTTTTGCCTTGCAATAGTGCCTCAGTGTACTTATTGTTATTTTTGTCCCTTAAGAGGGTTGCAGCTGCAGACGTGAAAACAGGCCTGCGGTTCTTCGGTCAGGCGGTCAGCCGGATGTCCAACAAATATATCACCGTGGGCAGCGAAGGGATGGTGACCGTTCTACAGTAAGACATCAAACAAGAAGGAGCACGCATGCTAAGCTAACGAGGCTATCTGATACGCAGACATGTCCAGTTTTGTGCTGATCATTGTCTCTATAATTTTCTCCTAGAGTGGTTCCTGTTATAGAGTTGAAACCATCAGTGGTCTTAACACCTAATACAATCTCACTGTCATTTCAATCTGGAAAAGAAAAAAAAAAACAAATTGATCTGAAGGTCTGTTTGAAAACACAAAGAGGAGGCTTGGACAGTAAGTACTGAATTTATCGGTTATATTTGAAAGGGAAATAGAGGTTTTTCAGATTCTTATAATTTGTGTTTTATTATCTTAACCATCCCGTGTTCATTAAAGAGATTCATTATTTTAGTGCCCAATCTTTCAGAATCAGAAGGAAAGCTCCCCATTTCATACCAGCTGGATCTGGACGCTGCACAGGAGAAGAAGCGCCTTTCTTTCAACAATGGCAAATCAGAGATTTCAGAGAACTTCACCCTAACAGCAGATACAAGCTGCCTTAACCTGAAACACCTGAAATTCACAGTAAGTCTAGTAAGATAAGCAAGGCTTGTGAAGCACTCTCAGCTGATTGGAGCGTGTGCAGTGACGCTGTCTCAGCTGATTGGAGCATGTGCAGTGACGCTGTCTCAGCTCATCGGAGTGTGTGCGGTGCTCTGTCTCAGCCCATCGGAGCGTGTGCGGTGACGCTGTCTCAGCCCATCGGAGAGTGTGCGGTGACGCTGTCTCAGCCCATCGGAGCGTGTGCGGTGACGCTGTCTCAGCCCATCGGAGCGTGTGCGGTGACGCTGTCTCAGCCCATCGGAGTGTGTGCGGTGACGCTGTCTCAGCCCATCGGAGCGTGTGCGGTGCTCTGTCTCAGCCCATCGGAGTGTGTGCGGTGCTCTGTCTCAGCCCATCGGAGTGTGTGCGGTGATGCTGTTACAGCTACATGCTCTTGCTGTTGTGTTTCAGGAATGCCATGACTGCTTCTCACCAATACAAATCAGGCTGAGTTTCCAGCTGCTCCAGGATCCCGCTGGTGTTCCACTTCGAATTCTGGACATGTACAGCCCCACAGAGACCACTGTGCAGGTACTGCCGAACGGGTGGAGTCTTAGCAGGTTCAGTTGCCACCCCCCAAACAGACTTCATGGCTTTGCTTAATATGGGCATCTCACATACTGGATGTGGCTTAGCGTTGATGACGTGCTAGTGACGTGTGTGATGTGTTAATAGCACATCAGTGGAGTGTTGCTCACCTGCTCTTTTGCTCCCCCAGCTTCCGTTCGAAGTGGACTGTGATGACAAAAGTACATGCACACCAAAAATATCTCTCTCAAACTCAGCGCTGAGGTGAGCCAAACCACGTTGTCATGGGAGACAAAACACCATACCTGCCAGGTATAACCAGAAAGAGCAATTATTATAGGAAATGGGAAGTTAAAGCAAGACTCTGCGTCTCTTTTCCTCTGGATATTCCAGTTGTGCAGGGCTTTTCACCTGACCGCACCACAGTGTGGTTTCTGTAGACTGGACCACACTCAACAGGAGGGCATGGCCTCATTGGCTGCCTGTCACATTGATTATAATAAAATAATTTTCTTACTTCCCAATTATGCTGTCTGTAAAAATGCATGTAGCCTGCCCGTTCCACCACCGAACAGTTTGCTAAAACTAAAAGAAAATATCTCTAGATTTGAGTTGTGCTCCTTTTCCCCTTTTTCTGCCTTGCAGTACAAACATGATCATTGCAGGAGCCAGGGAGAACTTGAATTTAGAGGTCTTTTTGGTGAACGAAGGTGAAAGTTCATTCCTCACCAGCCTGATCTTAGCATACCCACGTGTTCTCCAGTTTAACAAGGTCACAAAGGTACATGAACCAATGTAAACATTTAAGTAGCACATTTAAACAGCTCATGGAACATTATGACAAATCACTGAAATGTGTCTGAGCAAAATTTCCTCTGAACAGGCAAACTTATAAATCACTGCTTCAGCCTAGTACATTAATATTAATTACTTCTGTACATTAATATTAATAATATAAGCCACATGATTGAAGCATTCTTAATCAGAAAGATTGGGGCCATGTAAGAGCATAGTATGATTATATTTTACATTTTACATGATTTTCCAAACAGCTTTACTTGATGTTTTTTGTTCAGAGTGAAAACATGCTTGCTTGTATTAACTGTAATTGTTTTGTTAACACTGGCTTCGTATTTATTCTTCTTTAATGCACCTTCTATTCACTTTTGTTGTGCTCAGCACTTTGGGGACACGGTCTGCATTGGCGATGCGGAGATTTCGCAGTTAACGTGCAACGTCTCGTATCCAGTGCTGCAGAGAGACGCCCAGGTAAACGTCTCGTACGTTTCTCAGCCGTTTGGCTCTACAGTCCCGCACAGCAAATGAAGTCTCACCTCATTTTTGTGTGAATATTTTGCTCCTCAGGCAAATTTCTCACTCTCGTGGCGACTTGGGAACAGCATACCGGAGAGCACCCCTCTGAACATCAACTCTATTTTAATATGGTTAGAAGCACATTCCTCACAACGATGCTGTTCTCTAGGATAGACTATGATATACGTGACAGACTTGACATGTTTTAGACAGAGATTGTGGCTGTATGTTGAGTTCTGCTTCTTATACTGTGGCTTTTTGAAACATTGTGGGATTTAAAATGTATTTTTTCCTAGTGAGAATAATCAGAATAAAATCCTGGATACCAAGACCTACATGTTCACAGTCAAGAAGGCACTAAAAGTTCAGCTAACTGGGTACGTTTATCCTGAAAGCTCTGGCCTTTTCTACCCTACCGTTTGATGTACATGTCCAGTACATGTTATCTATACCACTGTTTGTGTTTTTTTTTTCATAGAAATGTTTACACTCCTGTGTTCAACATTCCTGAAGGCAGTGATATTACAGAACATTACCATTACCATTTTAAGTTTGAGGTATGGCTTTTACAGTTAGTTATTGTACTTAGTGTTTCTAGATAGCTACTTTTGTTCATGGGAGATGTGTGCATGTGAATGTGTGTGTGCGTGTGTGTGTGTGTGTGTGTGTGTGTGTTTGTGTGTGTGTGTGTGTGTGTGCATGCACATTCAGTTCAGGTGCTCCCTTCACTTTCCTCCAGCAGGTAAATTACTTGGCTTGAAGACGGCATTGCCAACCTACCTGTGACAAAGTTACTGTGTTGGAACAAGCAGAACTTGCATACAGGCCCCTGTACCCGGCTGTACACTCCATCCCCTCCATTAAATAATGTTACTGCACTCATGCCTTGCTTTTCAGGCGTTTAAATCACACTCCCACCCACAGGAAAATACACTGAAAACAAATGAAATGTCAGGAGAAAAGCTGCGCTCTCAGCCAACTAATCCTGTAATTTCAGGATGTTTTAAAACCATGTGCTTCACCTCTAAGACATGATATGGGTAAGACCAAAGGCATAGTTTTGGGTTTTACATTGGTAAGGACCAAATTAGTCTCCAACTTCCTGCCTCCTAAACTCATGGCGTGTCCCTACCATCAATACCCAAATCCACGCCCTTGGATAAGACAGTACACATGAGAATCTGTTAGATGTAAATTTTATGTTACATTTCAGATTCTAGGAGAGAACAACTACAATGCTGCAATCAGGGTAACCATTGACATGAAGTGCTTATCTCAGGATTTGACATTCTCAGTGAAGCACAGACCAAAAAAGGTTCAGTACTTACTCTTAACGAGTCCCATTGATATTTCAGTGATATTATACGTCAGTGATACTATACATCTCACTTTGCACCTTGGGATGTCTTTCAGGGGAATTGTACTGTTCTCACGACAGACTCTGTAAGTACCAAAACGGTATGTTTTTTCTCATATTACCTCAAGTCTGCATTTCATAAGAAGAACAGATAACAGTGTTCAAAATGCTTGTTTTAGAGCACGAGTAAAATTGTATGTGAAGTGGAGAAGCTGCCTGAAGCCATTGATGTAGAGGGTGATGTTATTATCCGCAAAGCTCAGGTGAGGTCCTACTTTTGGCTGAATTTTGTGTAGGTTTTAACCTTCAAACTGATAGACATTATTCAAACAGTTTACTGATATTAACAATGAGTAATATTTGAGAAGTTCAAAACTGCGCCTTCAACAGCCAATAACTAGGCACAGTCACATTAAGAGCTGACCAACATATGTAGTCGCACATTATAAAACCCAGGTTAAGTATCAAAGGTACGAGCAGACAGAGGCACAGTAAAAAGACAGAACCTATACTGCAGTCACTGATGCCAGCAGTAAGGCTTCAAAACCTCAGGGAGGCGGAGGTACCACATGCTGTCAATCACTGTCAGGTGTAGCCAGGCTGAGCCAATTGGACTTCAAAGATCCATTTGTCCCTTCACTGTCTAGTACTGTGCTTAAGGTGCTAAGTGTGTTGGCTTGTTCTGCTCTGAAAAAGGTTTACCAGACCCATTGTGACATTTTAATTCTGGTGTTACTGATTGTAACATGTCTTCTAACAGGACAAGTCCTACATTAAAGCCACAGCGTCTCTGGACTATGATCGCAACAAGTATGAAGTAGAAAACACAGAAAAAGATTATGAGCCAGTAGGCATTATCTCGCTACATATAATATACAATGTCTCACTACATATACAATACGCATGAGCCGGTAGGCATTATCTCGCTACATATAATATACAATGTCTCACTACATATACAATACTCATGAGCCGGTAGGCATTGTCTGATCACATGTAACGTTCTGACTGAAAACTCATGAGCCAGTAGTCATTGTTTTACTACACATAGCATGCCTCCATAACATAGTCCTTACACTATGTAGCGTTACGTTTATGCCATTACACTTGAAAAACTAAGTACAGAATTTAAGAGCATGATGTATGAGAAGATTTATCTAACCCCCCCCTCCTTGGATGTTAAATGTCTCCATCAGGTTTCCCTGGATATAACCATTAACAGACTGAAGGTGGTGCAATCAAATGCTGCTATTTTAGGGGGGTCCATAGGAGGCTTCCTGTTTCTTGCAGTCATTATCTTCCTTTTAATAAAGGTACCTTTTTCACTTTTATTGGCCCATACTGGTCCCATAATTTCCAGAATCCTCTTTTGAACCTTTTTGTCACCTGATGTCCTTTGCAGTGCGGCTTTTTCCGAAGACGTTATCAGGACAACCTGAAGATGGAGGCTGAGCACTGTGGTCCTTCAGCTGCGAGTTGAATAAAGTTGACACCACTGTCATATACTGGGCATACCCTGACTTTTCTTTGTGCCACCAGGGCTCCCAGTCCAGAAGATTTTTACTGTTTTTTTTTTCAAATTTAGTTTTGTAGATGATTAATTTGAATTAATGAGTACCATCATGTTGTTGTCTTTATACGTGCCAAACAGGTTACCACAGCACAGAACAATGGGTATAACTGAAGTCATGCTGTCTGTTACTGTGCACCTCTACATGCAGCAGCCGCTCAGGGTAAACTTAGGGATGGGCTCCTTGCTTTTCAGTCAAGGTTGCACAGAGTTTCTGGAAAGACTGACCATGTACTGTAAATTGATCTGCCTTATTGTCTGTTACTGGCAGAGAGCAATGCTATTAAGTTGTTCATTTGTGTTTAGCATAGCAATTATTTCTGTTGAATTTTGCTGTAAATTTATTTGCTGGTACTCTGAGTGGGTGGAAATCAGATATTACTGTACTTATTTTTTCTGTAATTTCATGTTATGATGAATTAAGGTCACATGGTGTCTGGCATGTACACAAACGCTTGTGTGAATGTTTAACAAGATAACGCTGCAGGTCACCATTCTGCCCAGTCATTTTGCTCTAATTCAATGTTCCACTGATTTCATATAAATTATTCAAACCCATTTCCTTAATGAAGTCATGCGGGCACACTTAATGCTCCGCAGCATCAGTCACCACCAGTTCTGAAGGAAGAAGAGCAGTTAGTGATTTATGTCCTGTATGGTTTTCTGCTGTGGTACTTTCAGAAAAATAAAACCCAGGTAATTTTGTAAATTCTGAGCTTTTGTTTTTTTTTTGTAAAGAACCCATAGCAACAGCAGTGGGAGGAAAAAGGAAGGGCACCTATTGCATATCTTACAATTGGAAGGGTACACACATACAGCATTGTAAGAACACACAGTAGAGTTACTGTCACATCTCAAAGGCTACCCTTGTAGGAAAGAAGCTTCAACTTTCACCTTGTTCAGTTAACTTCATGCCATCTTCTTGTACAGTATATCTTCTACTTTAACAGTAAACTTAGATGCTGCGATACAAACCATTCAGAAATGACACAACAAAATAATCAATAGATTCCATCGACAGATTTATGCTAACTTGGTATTTTGGAGGGGTAACTACGTCCACGTCTGCCGCTGTAAGTAGTCGTGAACGGAAAATGACACTCCGCAGCTGTCTGCCCGGCTGCGCTCTGTGTCCTGGACTATTTATACTCCTTGTCTCCGCTGTAACCTCATATTCTAACCTTAATTCCAGTCGGCTGATAAATATTGGCACCTATATCTTTTAACTCTTTCATGCATAGTGGCCACTACAGAAGACAGTTATGTAAAAGCTGTGTTAAAACCGAATGCCTTCCATCCGAATGGACACGTGAAGAGCTCCTTGAAAAACGCATGAAAAAATTATGACGCTCAGTTCTTTTCTTCTCATGCCCAAAGAGTAATAAAACAGTGAGGAAAAAACCCTTGTTGTGGGAAAGGGTTAAAATTATTTAACAACTACACGGTTACGGGTTTAATTTATAAAAGTAAATATTTATGTAAAAGTGAATTTCAAAACAGACATCACAATTTTTTCAATCTAGATAAATCTTTCATTGCACGATAACAGGAATTTTCATAAGACTAAAACCCGGTCTTGTCCGCGCAGCCCTAAACTGCCCTCGGCTGCGCAGGAGCGCCAGTCCGGACCCGGCGATGGCTGCGACCGGCTGCAGGGGGTTAGTCCTCTCCGCTTTCGATTATAAAACAGAAAAATATGTCATCGCAAAAAACAAGAAAGTCGGTGTCCTGTACAGACTTGTTCAGCTGGCCATTATTGGATATATCATCGGGTAAGTGGTCTGTATTTTTCGCTTTAAACTGTAGACATTATTCATATCGTTTACATTTGCTGCATCTTATTATAAATTCGCTATCACCGAACATGTAAAACACGAGCTGATTAATATTAACAATTTTACTAACCCTTAGCGTCAGTTTTTCAGCTACGTGTAGAACATTGTTTTACAAGAATAAATACACAGCACGGTAGACCTCTGAGCCACAGCTCAATCAACAATAATCTTTTAATAAGTCATCGGCCTTTTGTTTTATGAGTTTTGCATGCAATCCATTGCTAGACTTAACATCCCTCCGATCTTTTAAGGACGCATTTAATCTACTTTATTACAAGTGCCTGCCTTAAAGTTGTCACCAACAAATAATTTCCATATATCACAGGTGGCAGGAAGAAATGGGTCGTGACCTACGCATGGCTTTTACGTACATGCAGAACATTTCATATATAATGTGTGCAAGATAAAACAAGTACTCCGTTACATATGAAACACTCCTGCAATGTACCTTCACTGCTGAGCGCTTTAAATAACCATTATATTAGTCCCTCTGGAAATGTTTCACGTTCTTAAAAGGATTTATCCCGCGTGCCGCTGCGTTCCGTCCTCCGCACGCACGTGCGCTGTCAGCTTTTCTACTGACAGATTTTAACAGCAAAGAGTCACTTTAATGCGGAGTCTCTGCGTTTACATCCGCTTGTTAAATAATAGCAGCAGTTTCCCTGAACCGTCATATATGTTGTCGCATTTACACGAGTTTTGTGCCTTAATGTACCTATGATTTAATTATTTAAATGAAATAATATTCAGTTCCTTTTACCAGTCTTCTGTTTTATCAATATATTTGTACTGTACGTATCTATTTTATCTATAGCTGGTAGTTTCAGCTGTAGTATACCTGTGTAGGTGGGTCTTCCTGACAAAGAAGGGCTACCAGGAGACAGAGGAGTCTATTCAGAGCTCAGTGATCACTAAACTGAAGGGTGTGACATTAACGAACAGCACAGGGGGCAGGCTTCATCTCTGGGGGCCAGAAGATTATGTCATCCCACCCCAGGTTAGCTAAACAAGGTTCATTTACTATTACACCTTTTCATAAATGTAAGAGCTTTAGGCAGATGTGTTTGTGATAAACAGCTGTGGCCTTTTTATGTGTCAGGTTTTTTTTTGTGTAAATCGAAACACAAGTAAATACAGACAATTCACAGTAGTGACGTACTGTTACAGCAGTTACATCAATTTGTTTTCATTTGCAGGGGGAGAAGGTCTTTTTTGTCATCACAAATTTTATCGAGACACCAAACCAGATGCTTGGATACTGTGCCGAGGTAAGAGGCTGGTTGGAAAATCGCCTGCTAGTACCCCGTACCGACTGTATACTGATATAGATAACACACTTTGCTACTATAAGTGATGCACTCATGTTTGCAGTCCATGGGGGGGTGGTGGTAATGCAAATGTTAATTTTCCAAATCAATAAGAGGGTGATAAGCAGTTTAGAGTTTGGTTAGAAGACCAGTTTTAACATTTTCTCTGCACTGTGACATGTCAAATCCCCGTGTTTCTAACCAAAAGTCACAATTTCCAGTTTTTAGATTTCCTCAGAAAAATTTACAGGTCCTCTGCAAATCCTGACTGTTGTTCCAAATGGTTCAGAACTGACAGAGGACCCGCTTACTGTTCCAAATGTGGATGTAATCAGCAGACAAAGCAGAGTGTGTGGGGGGGGTCTCATTCATTCATCTTTCAACTGCTTGTCCTGGAGACGGCATGAAATGATTAAGGCAAGGTCAGCACTGAGTAAGCCAGACGGTAACAGACAGGCCAGGAAGGCGTTGCGTGCCTTTCTACTGTGTGTCTCCCAACAAAGCAGTCTTTCTCAGATCTCAGTTAATATGTACATGTCATTGAATATACGAAGAAAACACACCACAGCTCTGTTCAGTCATACACATTCAAAATTCTCTGCTGGTTGTTATGCAGTAGGAAATTATTTTATTGTCTAGGACACAAAAATAAACATTGAAAATTTTTGTCCATAGAGGTATTCACAAAATGGTGGCACGGTGGTGTGGTGGTTAGCACTGTCGCTGCGCACCTCCGGGCCTGGGGTTCAATTCCTGCCTTAGGTCTGTGTGCGTGGAGTTTGCATGTTCTCCCTGTGCTTGGTGGGTTTTCTCTGGGTGCTCCGGTTTCCTCCCACAGTCCAAAGACATGCAGGTTAGGTTGATGTGTGTGTGTGCCCTGTGGTGGGTTGGCGCCCTGCCCTATGTGCTCTAAGATGGGCTCCAGGCTTCCCCGTGACCCTCACCAGGAATAAGCGGTTGAGATAATGGATGGATGAGTATTCACAAATTTTATTGGGAGTATCAATATTGTTTTTGTTTTAATTCCTATATCCCTATAAATGTCCCTTAAAATTTTTTGCACATCCTGAAGACAAAAGAGGCAAACTTTAACAAGTACTGGCAGCTCATTTGTGAAAATCAGCATCGTGGTTTTGCAGTTACACTGTGGCGAGTTCAGTATGAATTGTGCTGCACTCTGTAAAGTCGGACAGTACATTTGTAAAGTCTAACATTTTTAATTCACGTGGCTTTGCAGTGAAGCGTCTCCTCAGAGCTGTGTTAAGAGGTGCGTTAACACATGATTATCCTTGCTTGATAGTGCTGCGTATTCAAAGTAATTCAGATGTGTGCAACAGCTAAAGAAAAAATATGTGTTCAACCAAGAACATGATATCACATGACAGGTGACTCATGACTAATCTGAGTCCAGCTGAACAGGCCACACTGTTTCCCCAGCGGAGGCCATTGATAGCCATGGTGAGCCCTGCTCTGAGTTCTCCTAACACTGATTATGAAGTGCAGCAGCTAGTTCCAGATCCTACAATCTCTGTGGTCATATAAAACATTCCCTGATGAACAAAGTAACTGTGCCTTGAAGAAACGATGGAGCTTCAGAGAGGAACACTCTTGTTTCTTTACTTCCCGTTTCAAGATTGGAGTCAGATAAGAGTCATGAAAGCCCTTGAACGGTTGTCCTGTTTCTGCTCACCTGTTCTTCTCGTTCGCTTTCAAACTGGAAATCCAGGTCACGGGGAGGCAGGGTTGGCAGGAGTTTGTTTCACAACGTAACGCACAAAGTAGGACAAAGCATGGGCACGGTACCAACCCAATATAGCACACTGTCAAACACGTGCTCAGGCACAGA
Source organism: Chitala chitala (assembly GCA_025773905.1). Taxonomy (NCBI): domain Eukaryota; kingdom Metazoa; phylum Chordata; class Actinopteri; order Osteoglossiformes; family Notopteridae; genus Chitala; species Chitala chitala. Next base: position 18,417 of record JABJVR010025509.1, read on the forward strand.
AGTGGGCAGTTTGGAGCTGCTATTTAACCTGAAGCACGAGGATTTTGACTGTGAGAGTAAACAGAACTTTCTGGGGAAAAGCCACACCAACCTCAGCTCTATAAGTTGTTGTTCAGGTTTCTTTTTTCTTGTTTAATTGATCCATGTGGACAGGGGATATTCCAGGAAAAAATTTGTGTCTCAAAAAGTTAGTGCATAAGTTGATGGTGTCATGTAGGTGAAGTCTTAACAATGCCTTTATTATAATTTCTGGGTGAAACTCCCTGAAGGCCAGCTTGACCCCAACTGAAGGCCAACACTGCTGTGTATCAGGTTTACCACCTTGTGTTTCAGAGCTTGGTAACCAACAAGACCTTTCCTTACATGGGATTCCAGTCACACGGCACCCTCTTCCAACTCCAGCATACTTTCCAGCCAGAACATTTTCTGTTCACAGAAGTATTTTGAAATGTAAACTCCTTCGCTTCTCCAATGACTCATCCGTGCATTACAAAAAAGTGTTCTTCAACCCAACATAGTACAGTGTTCTAGAATCTGAAAATGCCACATCATAAACTAGGCGCAGTCCCACCTAAAAAAAACTGGTGTTATGCTACTTTCAGACCACAGCACAGTGGACATGACCAAATCTGATGAGTCACATGACTGTCGTGTTTCTCCAGAGCTCAAAGGTGCCAGACGGTCGCTGTAGAGAGAATGAAGACTGTCCAGAGGGTGAAACAGTCGTGGCCGGCCATGGTGAGGCACAGCTCAGCTCTCATCCATTTCTGCAGTAAGAATCAGTGAACAGTTATTGCAAATTGTGATGTTCCTCTTTGCTTAGAAGAACTGCTGCTGCAGGAAAGCTCTTTTGACTGAAATGCTAACACCATTTAAAAAAGACACCAATCCCTTCAGATGTTAACCAGCACCTACAGCTGACTTCTTTTCTGATGTAGGAATCAAGAGTGGTCGCTGTTTGAAGAAGGATAGGAACACCACAGGCACCTGTGAGATATACGGCTGGTGTCCAGTGGAGCGGGGTCACCACCCATCGTAAGATAACCAGACGCACTGGACTAGCATTACAGTAAACGAATAACAGCTCGAAGCGGTGGCCACCAGACACCGTGCGGCCATCTTGGATCTTAAATGGATTTTAACCATCTATTGTCATAAAAATGTGATGACAAAAGATTTTAGATCTCATTCGTCAATGGTTTCTTCTCATCCTAGACAACCACTGCTGGGAAAAACAGAAAATTTCACTGTCTACATAAAGAACTTCATACGATTTCCAAAGTTTGGATTTTCCAAGTAAGCAGTTCTATGCACCCTCCCGACAACTTTACTGTAAATGGTAGAATTAGTAAGTAAACATAATTAGCTCCTTAAACAATGAACTGGTAACAACCGTTGATTGTTTGGATAACTAAGACATTGAAGCCATTTTGGTGGAACAAAATTGTCTACTACATAATTGTTTTAAAATCAAGAACACTTAAGAGAGAAATAAGAACAAAAAAGCTATAACAGCCAGCCTGTCATTATCCCAGCAGATGGAATATTCACTTAATTTTTATATAGCGCCTTTTACAACAATGGACCTCAAAGCATTTTACAGAATAATTTGCAGATATTGCAGAATAAGCAGTAGCAATAAATACAAATGAAGCCAGACAACAGTGGAGTAGAGAAACCAAAAGCTCCACAGTGTGGAGAAAAAAATCCTCTGGGGGCCCAAGGCTGACTGGCTGCCCAGCTCCTCCTGGGCATGCTATTATTACAGAATAAATTGGTACTTATTGAGACTGAATATATTAATGTAAATAACACAACATAGTTCTTGTTTGCTCCAGGTGTTGAAATATGTCTCAATAGGCTTGTGGTGTCCCTCGGGCAAAGCTTCAATCAAGGCAGTACACAGCAGCTCTAACAAGACATCCCGCTCAGATGGTGCCCAGGCGGGCACCGGGTACACACATGCACAAAGAAATATTTCAGAGAGCAGTTAGCAAATAATACGAACATTAGCAGCCCCATAGCAAAACATTACAGTTATATTGGCATGTACAGTATACACCAGTAGCATTAACTGCCGTGAGCTATGGAGTGTAGTGGGAAGGCTAAATTAAAAAAGTAGCGCTTCATTCTGCATGCTGTACGTAACCAGACAGACTATTTCATAGACTAGGGGCTCTGTGACTAAAAGCTCTAAGGCCAATACTTTTATGCATGGAACAATAAGAAGGCTGCATTCTGCGATCGTAGGGAATGATTTGGCATGTATGCATCAGCTCTGACAGATATACTGGTGCCTTGCCTTTCAGTGCCTTATATGTTAACAAGAAAATTTTGAAATTGGTTCTGTACTTAACAGGGAGCCAGTGGGGTGAGGATAGTATTGGACTTATATGGTCGTACTTTCTGCTTCTAGTGATAATTCTCGCAGCTGTGTTTTGGATGCGCTGCAAAGAGTTTAGTGTGTGGTTTGTACTTACAGACAGTAAAGCATTACAGTACTCTAACCGACTACAGACAAAAGCATGTATAATTTTCTCTGTATCTTCTGCAGTAAGAAAACGGCACAGCCTAGCAATATTTCTCAGCTGCAGGAAGCATACCTGTGAAACTGCATTAACACGAGAACCAAAAGAGACGACACCTAAATTTCGCTAATAGAGAAACAGAGGTCATCAGCATTGAGGGCTGAACTGAAAGTACTCCTAGCAGGATCATTACCCCCAGCCAACAAAATCTCTGTTTTATCTCTGTGTATACTGCTAAGCAGTTTGTGCTAACCCATGTTTCAATGGCTTTGAGACATTTAACTAAGGTGTTAGCTGATGCAGTGTCATTAGGTTTAACCACAAGGTATGTACAAGAAAAAGAATACAAGAAAAGATTACTTTTTTGTGATGCAAAGTTCTGGGGACCTCCACTCATGGATGCCTATGAAACAAACTGAGTTCTAGCGGTATTAGCACTGGCTAATGACAGTTAATAGGATGGTGCTTGGTTGGTACACCAACCAATCTAAGCCAAACAACCGACTCTTCTATACATAATATTGAAGTATAAAACAAAAGTGGTCAGGATAATTATTTTGCACCAAGACATGAACAAAGTCTAAGTCAGCATTGCCTTGTTCAGCCTGCATTTCCTGTGCTTTGCTTTCAGGTCTAATGTGCTTCACACAACCAGTAGGCAGTACCTGCAGACATGCTCCTATGATGAAATAGAGCACCTGTACTGCCCAATCTTTCGCCTGGGAGATGTGGTTGGCTGGGCAGGTCACAGTTTTCAGAACATGGCTGTAACGGTAAGAGACGTTGAAACTCTGTATCTCCAGAGAGAGGACTCAACAGCAGACCTCTCTAAGCTTCTGTTCATTATCTGAGCAGAGTTTTTAGCCAGACATCTTGCAGAAGAATGCAGGTTTCTAAGTTACCAAAGGAAAACAGTTTTTGTTTTTCTGTTGGTTGGTCTAAGTTTGCCAAGGTCTATATCCTAGTCTTTTCCTCATTGCTGGAGATACCCCTTCAGCAAAATGTTACCCCTGTAGAGTCTTCTACTTTGGACAAAAAAGATTATATAATTTTTTTAAAGTTACAAAAGTCATCACAGGGCTGTTTTTATAGATTTGTTCAGTTAAGAGAACTTATGGACATATCAGGGGCTGCCATATCTTATGGGGCAGGACATGTTCCTTTATGGCCTTGTACACACCCCTGTAGGGCGGGTCGATTGGCATCCTGATTGAGTGGAACTGTGACCTGGACAAGGATTACTCCGAGTGCAAGCCTCGCTACAGGTTCACTCGGCTGGACAGCAGCACTGGGACCAGCTCAGTGTCATCTGGGTATAATTTCAGGTATGGCACTGTCGCTGGTGTGGCAACATGACGCTGTGATGAATATCAATAGAATCCGTGCTCAGACGACTATCCATTACTAACTGTTGTGAAAAATTAATATTTGATCATCACTGCCATGTAAACTTATACATGTCATTTTTCTACTTGCTCAGATACACTCAGTATTTCAAGAATCCTGCTGGGCAGACCTATCGAAGCCTTTTTAAAGTGTATGGCATCCGCTTTGACATCTTGGTATATGGAAAGGTGTGATCTTCATTTTTACACTTTCAGACTTGTGGTGGTGTGTAGTGCATGTTGTCAATATAACACTAATGTACCCACTTTAAGTCATTATTCATTCAACTTGCAGGCTGGCAAGTTCAACATCATCCCCACATTAATTAATATTGGCTCTGGCCTCGCTTTGATGGGAGCGGTAAGCATGCAATTTTTGTAATAGAAACTATAAAAATTTTGAGAGCCTATAAAATACGTGGCTGGTCATCACATCGAAGTTTCAGCTGGAGCACCTGGCCAGAGATGGGGGAGTTACTCATGTTTCCCGGGGAACACTTTCCAATGCTCAGCGTTTATAACATCAGTACAGTTCACTTGTATTTCAAATCACGTATGATGGAGGCAACTCAAAGAACATTGCCTGACTCTTACAGAAGTGGGTCTTCACTGTCAGAAATTGTTGCATTTGGTCTCCCAGTCACACACGACAGTTTGTCCCTCTGTTGTTAAGCAAACATATCAAGTCTCATGAGGCTACATGTACTGCTCTTTCAGGGGGCCTTCTTCTGTGACCTGGTCCTTCTGTACCTCATGGAAAAGAGCACGTTCTACAGAGAAAAGAAGTTTGAGCCTGCCAAGTACGACTCGTTACAGCGAGACGAGACATTTCTCCCACACGCAGTGGCTGATTCCGTATTCAGTAACATACTGAGAGGCGTGCCGAGAAGCTCGTCTCTTCAGACCGCTTTCATGTTGCTGCGTCAAGGTCACCAGAGTCACTTCTGGGTCCTCAGTGGCTACAGAGTGTCTTGGGATAATTGCTCACATGTATTTACTTGAACACCATATAGTAATAGATGGGCTTCAAACATAGCGAAGCACTCTGAAAATGAACGTGTATCCATAGACAGAGGGGAAGTAGGTGACTTACAACTGATCACGTCAGTCACTTTGCAAAGTTTTCAGACTTAAAAGCCGAAACACGTTTTCTGAAATTGCTTGTTGAGGTTTTATGGTTATTTCTGTGCGATACTTGGTTAATCTTATGGTTCTCGCCAGGAACGAGGAAAAAAAGCCAACGGCAGAGGAGCAAGTGGAGGCTAAAAACAAGGACGTGGAGAAGCTAAATGTGGGAGATGGCAGGTAACTTGGGCCGGACACAAGGGAGAACTTCACGCAGGCGGCGTCCTGGAGCGGCTGTCCTCCAACAGGAGCGGGAACCCGGCTTACGGCACAGATACATTTGTTGGCATGACAACAGACATTCACACCATGACTCTGAGTACCCAGCCGATGGTACGACTCCGGGTCTCAGCTGCAGAGCGCTGAAACGGCAGCGCTTCCTCAACAGCGGGTTTGGCGTGAAGCGAAGGCAGCTCTGTCGTTCACCTGCAGAGGACTTGGAACGAGCTCAGCAGAGAAATCCGCGCCCTCATATGCATCGTCTTTGGCAATCCACCCCCGCCTGCTGTTTCGCTGTTATTTCTCAAGCCAGCGGTTTCTAAGCTTGTGGCCCAATCAGAATCAAGGTCATGCCCGTCACACTGGCAGCTGGGACCAGGAAATGCCTGTGTGTCAGAGGAGGTAAACAGCGCCCAAAGACTCAAGCTGATGTAGTGGATAAGAACAACATCCTTTGCCTGTTCTCTTTCTCATCTAGAGCAATGAGAGCAATCGCAGATGACGACTCCCTCTGAACTCCAAGCGTGAAGGCAGCATATTGACCCTGGGAGGCATGAGGCATGTTAAGTGTACTATTTCAGTGCTGCTGCTGTGAATTTTTAAACACAACATTATACCGTTCACCTTCAAAGGATACATGCAGGCTTGCATGTATGATTCCTACAACAGTGTGTGTGGATTTTGTAAGCTGTCCTTGTACTTTATCCTCTGTGTTTTGGGGCTTATATGTACCTGGTGCTGATTGAATACAACCTCAAAAAAAGAAAAAAAAAAAACTTCATTTCAGAGACCTAAAGTAATATGACATATTTCAAATGAACAAGCGTGATATAAAAATATAGCAATACCGTGCTAGAACTATCTGGGAGAAATGACAAGAAAACACTCACCATTGCATTGATTAGTTTAAAAAATGTCCATAAGTAACACTATGTAGCCGTTGACAGAAGAGGAAAATGTTTTGTCAGAGACACGAGGTTCAAATGTTTGGAAACCTGAGATAACATACCAAAAGAAATGGCTGTCAACAGCTCCTTAAAATACCCCTAACAGGACTCATTTTGTTTAAAGGGAACATGGTGTTTGAAAAATGGCTTTACTTTCAATCAGCTTCAGACTTCCCGCAGACATTTACTGGCATCAAAGGCTGCTGGCACCAAGGTAAATGTCACAGTAAATAATAGTCCTCTGTCTATGTGTGGATGTCTGAAACACGGCAGAGACCGTGGAATTTCGACAATGGTAGTAAATTCATAGAATTTAAGCTGCACATCATTCATCTTTACAATAGTAACACGATAGAACTATGAATGTTTGACATTCTTTGAACTTTACCAACAACTGTTGTGCTATTTAAAGTTCAGAGGGTCTTACAACACCTGAAAAGCACCTACTTTGCACTTGTTTTATGACCCAATTTGTAGCTGAAAATTTCACAAGTGTTTAATAGACACGGCTGGAGCGATTCAGCCAGTCAACATTAGACTTTGATAAACACTGAGCAACACAGCTTAGTTAAGTGCATGTCATCTCTTTAGCGCACGCTAGAGGGCACTAGAGAACCACGTCAGTCCTTACACGCACATAAGCTGCACACTCCCGACATCCTGCTGCATGCTCACCACCTTCTCCAATATGCCAAGTATGTCATGCAGTTGCTCTCAGAGCAGAATGTCAGTCATTTGATTCCCCCCCCCAACTGGCTGAGTCACAGCTATTCCACGCACAAACCTGTGCTTGCCATTCCTCACTCACTGTCACATTTACTGTAAAGATACACCAAAATCGTCACACGCATATTATAATCGGGTTCCCCACGCTTTGCACACATACTTATGGTGTTTTGTAATGTTCAGTTGAGCAGCTCAGTGGAGCGTGTTGCGCGCGCGTGCACACACGCACACACACGCACGCACACACACGCACACACACGCACACACACACACACACCTCAGAAAGGACACATTTTAAAAAGGCAAGTCAAACTTTATTTTGGTTACAAGGGAATGTTTGTGCAATACACTTGTCATGTGGAGAGAGACAGGAAAATGAATGGGGAGAATTAAGATCAGGAGGAAATCTCCCACCTACAGAGGGACACCTTGTCCTAAGCAAGACAATTCAGACTGATTTCTCTCAACAGACTGCATTTTATCAACTTCCTGCCGATAGTGTTGGAACAGCGGAGTTGGGAAATGTTACAAAATTAAGCCATTCACTCCGAAAACAGCTCTCTTTACAATGCCTCATTCAAGTATTCAGTCGAACATTTCATAATAAGCAAAGTAGATTTTTTAATTTGTTTTTAAATGTCCTACACATAAATAACGTATATCATGGGGGGGGGGGGGGGGGGAAAAAAAATAACCATAAAAAAAAAATTAAACCCCCAAATAAAACAACAATGAGGTT
>JABJVR010025509.1:26095-36712 GCA_025773905.1 Chitala chitala
CCCCCCCCCCCCCCACCCCCCCCCCCCCCCCCCCCCCCCCCCCCCGCGCCCCCCCCCCCCCAGAAACAAAGGACCAGTATAAAACATGTTCAGCCCCACAGTAAACGTCCATGCTGGTACTGGCTGAACGATCAAACCAGATCAGGAACTTCTACACCAAGACATACAACATCTGCTTTAACTTTAATACTTCCAGCTTATCCATGAAACTTTAATCATGCAACTTTGACAGATATGGGGAAACAGGGTAGGGACAGTGCTATCGCTCCTACATAGGATATCACTGCTTCTGTCATTTGCCCTTTAAATCCCATGGAAATAAGAAACTTAGCTTGTCAAACTTGATAGCATTGCTTACGGTTAATTATATTAGGTCCTGTAGAGGAAAAGAAAAAAAAAAGTATACAAGGTACGATGATCATTAGGACCACTCGATGAATAAGTGGCAATAAGTCATCATACTCGGAACAGACTTTACCCGTAACACACTAGAAACTGTTAACAAACACAGCATCAGTAGTCAAGTAGTTTGGCCCATGAATGTGCAAGGTGTGGGTCACAGGGCACGTGCTACACGTGTACGAGAGCGCACGCGTAAACATACGCCGTTTTCAATATTCAAGCAAGTGGAGGCACTTCACATTATAAACTAGTAATAATGCTAAACCTAGGAGACGCCCCGCCCCCTCCGTTTGGACTGTACCATTTCATTAACGAAAAGGGGGAGCACGGCGAGAATGTTGCATGCCTGAAAGCTCGCTCTCAGCAAGGTCAGCAGCCTACTCAAAAAACAGCTAACCCAAACAGTCAAAAGCTTTACACTTCGTATAACGTTCTCCTTCAGTCTATGCAACGCACAGTACTGGTGCTCCTCACGTCACAGCTTTCCCCTTCACAGAAAGCCTGAGAATCGCGGTGCGTATAAGTAGAGACACGTGGGAGATTACACGCAAAACACGCTACGCACTCCGCAGCATTGCATGGCGAGGGCTGCAGGAGTCCCATACAAGCAGAAGCTGGAGATCCCGTACCACAACGTGAGTTTATGCCACAGAGATGCGCCCTGTACTAATATAAACTAAAGAACGGTCGGACTGCAGCCTTCATCTACCCATTTCACTTACCGATGTCATGCCTCAGAGGCGGCAGCTATTGCGCAAATAACGACTTTCCTCTTATAGCGGGAACATTAGAAGTGTTATCCATGAAAATTACAAATGTCAATGAGGCAAAACGTTAATAAATATTGGTCAGTGCCAAACATACCCATAAATGTAGATAAATGCACGAACATAAATTTTCTAGTGAAAATTATACTAAAAGACTGTACAAGTCTGCCATGCGATCGTTTTATTCCAAAGAGGTTTTAAAGTCCAGTACTTAAGGCTCTATAAGGGGCTCCGGGAGAGGGGCAGAGCACGGGGGCCTAACCCTCCCCCCACACAGTTAAAATCTAAAAACAATACATGAACATAGTGCTCATTTTATAGCGCAAGTACAATCCAGTGTATTTAAAACAAATATGCTAATTTCTGTTTCATGTTAACTGACAAACTTGCAAGTGATCAATTTTATTTCCATGAAGCAGGTGAACCCATTTCTGAATCTCTCCCACCCTGCTAGATAAAAAAGCAAAACGCAGAAAACTGAGGTTTCGTTTTGTTATCCCTTTCAGGTTCTCCACAGTAATATGCTACCAATATGCTAATAATCTAAAGCACCACCCCAAAGGGAAAAAAAAGCATTTCCGCTTTTCAAGTAAGTTTACAGGAAAAGAAAAATCTCCCCTTTATATCTCCTACAAAAAGAAATAAAATAAAAAAAAAAACAAAATCAGACAAAACCAAAAGATCAAAATGCCAAAAGTCCTGTCTGAATCTCATGGTTGGACACAAGACCCAGAGAATACAGCAGTCACCTGAGGTTGTCTCAGCTGACCACGCCAGCCATCACGTCGCTCTGCAGGTGTGGTCCAAAAGCTCACATTGGACTAGTTACAGAGCCGGACTGTAAAGAGCGGTGAACTAGCTTTGGCCACTGACCTGATTCGTACACAAACAGTCTTCCTTGCAAAGGCATAAGACCTAACAGCATGCAGACAATGAGGTGTAACCCTGCAACTACTGATGGCCAAAGGAGGGGCAGTTCACGTGGAGAAGGTCTGCCACCCAAGAGAAGCTATTGAACCAGACAAGAGGCCAAGTTGTGTATGAACAGGTGCGATGCAGGGATGAAATATTTTTACTGAAGATGCATCTGCCAAAGCTACTTATACAGCAATCCTCGCAAGAGAACGTCAGCAGCCTTGCTGCGAGGAAGCCATCATTACAGCAACAGTCACAGTTGAAAGGGGGGCAGCCTTACATTCTACAAGGGCAGTCACCATAGCAACGGTAGTTCCAACTTTCCCACCTTAAAAAGGACATGAATGCATGCATTAACAGCCTTTAACAGTGGGAGATGCGAGGAGGAAACTGGGCCACGTCTTAAGGAGGAAAGGACCTTTACATACACTTATCTCACAGACCACTCCGTCTCCAGTCCAAGTCTTACCTCTTTACTTTTAGACAAAGACCCAAGCACTAACCATTAGCGATTTTTTTGCTACAACTATGTTTCTGCCCTACCAAACAAATTTAACTAAAGGGCAATTGTGTCCCATCCGTAGCTAGCAAATTCTGTCTTACAGCCTATTATAAGGGCGTTAAAAGATCCAGGAGACTACAGACGGCATAAAGATGCGCAGAGTCTGCAGACCGGGAGTTTCACCAGCTCTGAGTGGGGTGAATTGCCTCTTCTCAGCATAGGCCATTTATAAAGTCTCTGGGTGAGGGCAAAAAAAAAAAAAAAAAAAAAACCCTACTTTGTACCATGGCAGGCAAACAGGCAAATGAATAATGGCAGCAATTCACGGCGAGTTCTCAGAAGTCAGACTTCACAGCCCCACAATCTGCAGCTCATTAGCTAAGTGCTAATAAAACAAACAGATGAAGCAATGTGCAGTTGAGCTCTCATACTGTCAAGACCATAGAAATGTGCAAATGTGTGTCTGAGAACATACAGAATGGGGCCTTATCGCTGTCCTGCAATAAAGATATTATAGAGATCAGGAAACTTGACACTAATACACTGACTGCCTCCTCACCCTTTTGAAAGTTATGGACACAGTTCAACAAATTCCATTTGGAGTACAAGTCATTGTGGTTTTTAGCAGCTGCAAGAAAATTACAGTAAATAAAATACGGTGTGCTAAAATTATTTCAATACTACAACCAAAAATTCTAAATGTGCTACCTAGGTTAAATGCCTTTATCTTATACCATTGTGGAAAGTTTGAGCTATTCAACAAAAAAGTTAAAATGGATAAATATAAAAACTATAGTGCAGGAAATCAGTCACGTGCCAGCAGAGGATGGGAAACGAACCACAATGAACACAAAACAAAACCTCTGCTTATGTGGCATAGTGTGACTGTACAAATAATGTGACTATGACCAAGTGGTCAATTATGTCTGATGAACAACTCTGTTCCACCATCAAGTCAAGCAGGCATTTCCATAAATATGTCAAGACAAAAGGCGTTATATTAAATCTAACAAAAAAAAAAAAAAAACCATTCATAAATCGATAAAGCGCAAAGAGATCTGTGTTTGAAATGTGAATAAAGTTACCGATAAAAGAGCTACATAAACACAGGTGTACGTTTACAGAAAAGGTCAACTGATCATTTGCAAGTTTAACAAAAACAAAAGGTGATGTCATCGGTCATTTTAAGCTTATCACTTAGTTGGCTTGATGACCACGACTTGAAGAGTGATGACGACCTGGACAAGGCTTCAGCTCTTTGTACCCTGGATAGTGAGTGTACACGTGTCTGTTCCCACCAGCTTCTGCTCCTCCACCCAAGCTTGGCCTGCTTATCTTTCTCATTACACTCAGGTTCTTGTCTTGGAGGCCAGGTATCTGGATCTCCCTGCTCACACTTTGCATCAAACTAACATGGGCAGATGAACTGGCTGCAGCATTGTGGTCAGCAACTGGGGGGCAGTCTATAGAGGGCCCCAATGGAGGAAGCAGGCCTCCCTGAAAAGGCAAAACCAGATCCTGAGAGCCTCCGTCATTGTTTGCTGGCAGAACACTGCTCCACGACGGTGGAAAATAGTGCCCATTGGTGTAGCACATAGTACCTGTGACCCCGTTGACAGGGGGTGAGGACGTGGTCTGCCCGGGGGGCCTTAGGCTAAGTGGCTGGCCTAGGCGCATATCCAGCGGGTAGCCAACAGCCTTGCTGGGAAACATAGGAGCCCCAGGTTTGTCCAAGGATAAGGGCCTGCATGGGTGCCCAGCGTCTGGGATACCATGCGGTGGTATAATGTGGTGTTGACTCCAGTAGTGTGGCTGCGATTTGCCATCATCGTGGAACCCTGGCATGCAGCTCATGCAAGCCATGTCTGCAGGCGGCAGAACACCTCCTGGTACAGCACCGGAGGCCACACTGTCAACACGGCCTCGGCCACAGGGAGGCAGGTGGGGGGCGGAGGTGTGCCAGCCGGCTCTGACGAGCAGGCCGCAGCCGATGGGGCTGGGGTTGGCTATCTGGCCCTCACACACAGAGGTAGCGCTGGTTGCTGCTCGTGTCTGGCAAAAGCGATTGATCTGGTGTACAATCCCGGTTAGGTCAGAGGGACGTCCGGGGTGCAGGCCAGCGGCCATGGACAGTGGGATCGTTGAGGTAGACACGGTGACGTTGGGCGGGGCTTCACCCTCCAGCATCTTCCCAGCCCCGTGCATGTTTGGTGGCAGCTGCAAATGCGACTGCATGCCTTGAAGGTGGGGGTGAGCATGCACAGGAGGCAGGCCCTGGGGTTGCTGCAGGCTTAGGAGCTGGGCAGAACCGACAACAGGCCGCAGGTCCTGGGGCAAAGCTTGCGGCCGTGGGCCTATCTGTAGACAGGGTGGGGCTTGTTGCTTCAGGCAGCCCAAGGCCTGTGGGGGAAGTAGGCCCTGCTGCTGAGGGCCCTGGAGGTGCGAAACAGTCTGACGAAGGTTTAAAGTGCTCTGGGAAACACTGGGTCTTGCGTGGAGGTTCACGGCAGCCCCTGGGAAGACACGGGCCACGCCGTCCAAGACGCCTTTCACAGGAGCCCTGACAACAGCGAGGAGGCCCGGCTTGGCACTGACCTGAGACGGGTACGGGGAGTAGCGCTGGCTGGAGGTGTCGAGCCCGTTCACCGTACGGCGCACGTGCTTCTTCTGAGGAACCTTCACGCTGTTGGGAAAGATCTTTATGGTCAAGGGGCTGTTGGCCACTCTCTTAGCATAGGCATCCAACTCCGCAGGGGTTGGATACTGTGCAGATCTCATCTTCTGCGTAGCATCCCCTGAGACAGATACACAGACAAAGGGGGAGGTAGGGGCAGAGAAGATCCACTGTTTACACAAAGCATGAGCATATGAAGACAGAAGTGAGAAGTGTGGGAACTCCTGCTCCGTAGGTCACAAATTCAACAGCAAAGTAATGCTATGGTGCTGAAACCACATTTAGGGAACTCATCCAACAGATGCTTCTCTATAAGCTGACAATTTTTTTTTATCTGACAGTCGTAGGGACAGTACCCTGCCTCTCCATCTCATGCTTTTCCAATCTTTCCCCACCCCCTTCAAAGCTCCCCACACACACACACACACACACACACACACACACACACACACACACGCTGAGTAGGGGAGTGGGTATGTAAATTTTAGAAAATTCTTTTGAATGACAACCAATTGTCATTGGTCAATGATTTACTGGTTATCCGACAAGCCTACAATCGTGCACGTGACTCCTTTAAAAAGTCTATTTAAAGCCAGTAATGCTTTAACACTGTATTCCCTACTATTTGCCATCACATCTGTGCCTTCAGAGCAGATACTCTGCAGTGCTGATGTCTGAGGTGTGCACAAACAGCATTTGCCAAATTTGGATGTCATAACAATTGCAACCTGTTCATTTTCCACCATTGTAATGGATACACATTCAGAAGAAATTATCCACTCAATTCTCCACTTCACTTCTCCCGTTATATACCTGAAATTTGCATTTTTCTCCCAGCAGAAAAAACCATGGCATACCAAAATTTACAGCTCAAACCTTTCTTATAATGAAAATAAGAAAACTGCTGCTTCAAGAATCTACCAATAAACTTTTATTTAAATTTGATTAATTTTTAACCAGCTGCATTGGCAAAACTGGTTGAACTATTCGCTGGTTAACAATTATCCGGTCACATCTCTACGGCAAAGCGAACTCAATCCAGGGTGACAGTGCTGGCTCAGTTTTGAAAGGCAATCATGAGTGAAGGTTCTACAAAGTGAGTACAAGGAGGGAGCAAGTTTACAGAGACCGCCTTCGAACGCTCTACAGCATTCTGCGCAGCTTCACATCACCGAGGTGTCAAATAGGGGACACAGAGCTGAAAGGTCAGAGATGTGTCCACATAAACGCACTGTAGGAAAGTGGACCCTCTCACACAGATAGAAAACGGTAGCACTTCAGGAGAATAATTCTGGCTCCTACAGTAACTAACAAACGTCTCATTGTGAAAGAAGAGCATGTTCTCCATGACAGTATATTAAATGCAACATCCAAAGGCGTCCTACAAAAGAAACAAGTTAATTTAGTTTTAGTCCTCAGTGGAGTCACTCAAAAATAAGCCTAACATCTCATAGCATTACCACAAAATTAACTGAAATACCATTTCGATATTTAATTTAGTATCCAACACAGATGATCAAAAAGTACAAATCTTTAAAGGGGCTGCAGAGCCATTTCAGACATGGAAAATCCAAACCCAACCATGGCCAAATGAAAAATGAGGAATTAAAGATCAGATTTTTTTTTAAATCAGATATTAAACTCTGTTGGTGTAATGTGTACACCAGTTAGTGGACTTAGGCTAAAGACACTCGTGGTGTATAAAAATGCCATCAGTGAAAGATGGGTCAGCTTCAGCTTGTCTGGACCCCCCCCCCCCCCAGGCACACACACAAACACACAGCCTGCTCGGTTTTACTTCTACACATCTAGTAGCAAACGGTTCAGAATTTATACTCATGCCTTGAGGTAGGTTATTAGCTAATTTACATTCATAATTCTGCACCTGGTAATTAAAACCTGGACATTTTGATTTCTTACAATTCTACACAAACTGTCTTCCTCTTCATGTCATACTGCTCTTCACACACTTGAAAACTATCATCTAGATTCAGATGAAACCATCTGGAATCATAAAAACTTGGGTAAAAATAACAGCAATTTTGAAAATTATTAAAATCACAGCCAAACTACAGGGGGGAAACCTCACCAGGGATCTGGACACCTCTAAGAGAAGATCACAGGCCAGATGTTCTCTCACAGTGACGTCAAGGAAACGCGTTCAGACCTCAACACTCATATACACACAAACTACCCCCCACCGGCCCAAAGCTACCTTACACTCAAAACGGTTTCAACCTTCAGCTACAAGACCAGACAAGAACAAAGCAGAAAGAAGCCAAAAAAACAAGTCGCACACCAGTAGAGCCACCTTACACAAGTGTCTGGGAGATCTGGCAAAATTTAACAGCTACTAAGAACCCTTCCCTGGGATCTTACATGTGGGGCATGTATTATTATATACAACTGGAGTACAATATTTCATTAAATTACGAAAAAGAAAAAAGTAAATTAAACATACTGCACATACAGAGCGCGAGCTGGCTTCTTTCATGCAGCTGTTTTCCTACTCTCTATTTTACTCTACTGATGCATACAGGCCTCCCCATACCCAACCTTGCTATTTTATTAAATTTCTTTATTAAATTTCAAACGTCTACCCCTTTGGTGTCTCTAAAAACAGAATCTTCACTCAAGGAGCACAAGGAGGAAGTCTTCATCCTTGACAGTACCAATGCCAAAGATGTAGACCGCATATATTCTTCCATCAAATCTACTGCTATATAAGAGCAGAACTACTGATCCCAGTCCAGGAAGGACACACATTTGTGATATGTACAGCAGTTATATACATTTCATTGCTGTTTTGGTAACACCAGCAATCAGACTGAACAAGACCACACCACACTTCCATCTCATGATTCTGAACATGCAGAAGATTGTCCCTTGTCAAGCAACAACCTTCCAGTCACACAGTCATCTGAACCTGTTCTGCTATGAAAAACTGTGTTTGAAGGCACTGACAGCATGCACCCCAAAACTGATCACCTTCAGTCATTGAAAAATAATTTTTTCTGTAATCAAAGTAGTTTCTTGATAGTCTGATAAACACAGCTTTGTTGTAAGGGGTTGTGTGAAAATTCATACAGCGCTGACTGATATTTAACAAGACAAGACTGCTTTCAGAAATCCTTACTTTTAACTGAATAAAAGCAGCTGACTGCAAAATGTTTTTCCACCTTCAAAGTACAGTGCAAACACATGAAAATATGCCTGTGTTTAGTGTCAGGTACTACGTTGAGTCTCCCACTAGTCTGGTTAATGGAGGGTTGAGAGACCAGCTGTCTTCCTAACTGGGACACTCAACCATCCGCATCCTTGGCCCGTCCTTCAAGGTCATGTCGGGCTCTCCGACAGGATTATTAGTGTGAGACAGACTGCTATCTGACTAAAACGGAGACAGCTTTACAAACTGACTCAGCAAAGAGGTGGGCGGGCTGGTGGGGGCACAGGAGTGCGAGTACACTCCAGCCAGCCAGATCACTCTCATTTGCTTAATTGCTGCTAGGATTTATCAAGGATACAGTAGCAAAAACAAAAACACCACTGGTTGACCACTGATTAATTCGGTCACTGATGGGTGCATTGTGGGTAACCTCACCTTGCTTTAATAGGGGCCAGTAGACTGGTCTGAAGTAAGGAAAGCAGATAAAATAACCTATATCACCACAGATGTCCCTCAGGGATGTGTGCTCTCCCTGCTCTTTGCTCTACACCAATGACTGCACCACAGGAGACCCCTCTATTTAACTCATGAAGGTCACAGATGACAACAGTCACTGGTCTCATCCGAAAAGGTGACGAGTCTGCATACAGGCGGGAGGTTGAGTGGCTGGCCGTTCTGCGTGGTCACAATAACCTGTAACTGAACACACTCAAAACAGTGTGGAGGTGACAGTGGACTTCAGGAGGAGCCACCCCCCCAGCCTACACCCCCTCACCATACTCAGCAGCACTGAATCAGCAATAGAGACCTTCAAATTCTTGGTCTTCACTATCTCCCAGGACTTAAAGTGGACATCCAACATCAGTTCCTGGGCTCGCAAAATCGCTAGCCCAAAATCCCGGGGTTATTGTGTCATCCAGTGGGGCTACCAAAATGTATTTCTGCCCTGCCTGTCAGGCTATCTTATAAGGAGGAAAAATACATTTCCATGCTTTTGTATTCCCTCACTAATTTGGTTGGGTAATTATGTTGCATTTCATTTTCGGGCATTGGGGAGCCACTATGAATATGTGGGGTATTGAAATCGCGTTTGAACGCGCGCTCGCCTTTTCAGTTTCAATTCGCGATCGTGTGAACTGTGTATAGTGAGTGGCAGTACTGATCTGTCATGCACCTGGAACATAAAACCCCAACAAGAACAAAGAGCAGAGAAGTGGAGACTGATGCACAGGAGGACAAAGCTGATGAAGGAGATGCTATGCCCTCAACATCAAGCAGCATTTTCTTACCTGTGACTTCAGTTGATATTTCAGATTCAGAATCTGACACAGACTGAATTATGTTCGATATTGTTGTTAAAATCATCAATACAAATATTCGGTTCTAACTGAATTTTCAGTTCAGTTAGAACCAAATATTTGTATTGATGACTTTAATTTGATTATTTTATATGATTATTTGTGTTTTTAAAATGTTTTTGATTGATGTTTTGTCTCCTTTACAATATTCTATATTTAAAAAAAAATGTCTTTTTTATTCTGGCTACTTAAATTCATTTTGGGCTACCAAAATCTGAAGAGTCCCGAAGGGCTACCAGGGATTTTTAAAATTTGCAAGCCCTGCTAACTCTAGCTCCAGCCCCTCTCCTGGTCCCAACCCTAACCCTAGCTGCAGCCCCTCTCCTGGTCCCAACCCTAACCCTAGCTGCAGCCCCTCTCCTGGTCCCAACCCTAACCCTAGCTCCAGCCCCTCTCCTGGTCCTAACCCTAGCTCCAACTCCTCTCCTGGTTCTAACCCTCCGTCACCAACAAGACTCAACAGAAGATGTACTTCCTGTGCCAGCTCAGAAAATTCAAGCTACCCAGGAGCTGCTGACCTCTACAAAGGAATCATCAGGTCTGTTCTCTGTACCTCCATCACAGTTTACTTTGGTTCAGCAACAAAGCAGGACTGGAGAAAAGAATCATCGGTGCCAGGCTGCCGTCCATGGAGGACCTGTACATCTCATGGGTCAAGAGGAGGACAGAGAAGATTTCTGCACACCCTGGACACAAACTGCTTGAACTCCTCCCCTCCGTACGGTGCTTCAGGATGTGCAGTCAGGCACATGGATGGTTTCCCCCCCTGTGCCACCACTCTCATGAACAGTTAGGATACAACAAACACCCGAGTGCAATAAACTGTAAATATA
>JABJVR010025578.1:2891-36688 GCA_025773905.1 Chitala chitala
ACCAAGTAACAGTGCTCTATCACACAGCTCGAATGTGTATCACAAAATTATACCAAGTAACAGTGCTCTATCACACATCTCGAATGTGTATCACAAAATTATACCACTGCTTTGGTATAAACACTAGCTTCTTTTTGGTGCAGATATGTCACGTGGATGTACATTAATTCTTGGAACTGCACAAGGAGTTCTGGTAGCCTAATAACAATTCTATATTAATATTCTATATTAATGTGCGCTTATTTCGTTCAACATTCTGCTTCCAAAGGGACTTGTCACTTCTAGTGAGTGGCCTAACCAGATCTTACAAGTACCATATTTTATCAGTCCTAACTGAATCATTAAATGATAATTTACACAAGTTTTGAAAAATTAAACATGAATACTTTTTTTAAAATCACTGTTTTAGTTCATTAGCAGGATGAAGGACTTCAAGGTGTGTGGATCAGTGAAAATAATCTACTCTAACTTTGCAAGTACATCACGAAGTCGGAGTTGACTATTTTCATAAAACTGCACACCTCATCATAGTTTACACCTTACATAAGCCAAGCTCTTCCATCCCCAAACACCACTACGTATTCATTTTTTTTTTTCCTGTAACTCCAGCCCCTTTTAATAACCTGTTGAAAAAAGGGGTTATTTTCAAGGCTTTCCAGTACTTAAATTTTAAAAAGGCAAATTCCAGTACTTTAAACACCTAGTAGGAACCCTGTTCAAGGTGAATATGCTGCTTCAATCACGAGTTTAGTGGACATATAGCAGTGAAGCACAGGGCACCGAGCTCCGTTAGCAGACAACTGGTTGTCAAAAGCGGCCTAATGGGCTGATCAGACTGACTACGCTGATCCTGCTGCTTATCCCAGGAGAACACACAGCCTCATCCTTTTCAACATCTAGTGACACAGCAAAACCCACAATGCACAACACTCTGATGTGCATCACATTTTACATACGTGGGCCTGGATTTTCACGTGATATTGAGTATGCATGTATCATTTCCCAGAACTGCATAAAAATACTTACTATAAATAGCAAAACATCTTTAAACTGAAAAGACCCAACTTGACCATTATTTCTATAGCTCTGCATCATGTAACCACCGCAATGAGGTCACATATTGCATTCGAAACTCATCGGAAGTGAACTAGGACAGCAAGAGAAATAAAAATCAACAACAATGGATAACGTCAAGAAAAAAAACCACTACCTCTGACATAAATTCCAGAAAGTAACCGACACCAAATCAAAGCCTTGATATTCACCAGACTTTATAACACAGCATGCCTACAAATACAGTAAAATCTCTAATACAATGCAAACCCATGTCCTGTATAGTGCATTTCTGTCACCTTACACTCTTCTAAACATGTATGTACAGCATGCATGTTCAGTGTTTTAAACGTTATACATGACTGCACTTTGTGTGTGTTGCCATGGTGAGAAAAAATTGCCTGGATTATGTGCTTGATAAAATGCTATTACAGTGTCCCCACTAAAGCTCTGCAAAATGCATTAGAAACATGCCAATTCAATCTTTTGGTCTTCCAGATAAAAACAATCATCCTAATTTTCAAAAATCAAATCCATTTAAGTGCTGTTGTGACTAAATGGTGTTTGATAAATGATGTTATATCCCTAAGTGTCTGTGTGTAATTTCTATTTGCTCTGCTTTGGGTTCCCTGTGTCTCACATGACCCATCTTCAGTCTGCCCTTTTGATGATCATGTGATCCTCACCTTTGCATCCTATTGGTCATCTTGGTGTATAAAAGCAAACAAAGGAGATCCCGTGAAAGAATTTGCCATTTGTTCACACTTGATTTTCTGACCTGCAATTCTGATTTTAGTGATCAGTCCTGGAGAGCCTCGGTGGTTGCAGCTTTCTGGTTCAGCCAATCTGTCTTCATTAAATATCAATTATACCATTGTTTATCCTCATTCTCAATGACCATTTGTCTGTGCTCACTCATTTTTAATTGAGAGTTACAAAGTTAAAAAGTGTCACTCATGTGCTTTATGATTGGAAGTATAATTATAAACCATACATTACAATGTCTCTAACTACAGAATTATACCAGAAAATGTATGGATAACTCAGCAAGGTGTTACAATTAATAACAGGTTTGAATTTATTTGAATTGTATGAATAGCAGCACCATGTCTCACTAAAACACTTAAGCAGTGACTTAAGTAATTAACAAGAAATTAAAACATGCAGTATCTGTTAAATGTTTTTTAGTATGAAGCAACATGAGGAAGTGGTGCTGTTGGATTGTCTTGATGTAAATTTAAAATGAATAAAGGTTCTTGAGAATTACTGGACTGACACAGCAATTATGCAAAAGGTCAATGTTTGATTGACATTACGATTCAATTAAAAGCAGAAATTGGCTGAAACAAAAACCTGCACCCACTGAGGCTCTCCTGGACCACGACTGACCACCCCTTTTCTAAACCATATAATCCACTTCTGAGTTTTGCTTAACCCCTCTGGTACCATTCCATCTGGATGCATGTATATATCTGCGCTGTCATGGGTGAAATACCAGAAACTGAACACCACCTTGACACTTGTTTCAGTGTAAAAGGTAGGAAAGAGTGACTGTCTTACTCTGGGTTGTCTTTGCATGTTAGAAAATCCATACAGTGTGTCTAGTAGGGGTGAGAGAAAGTATCAATTTTAACATTAATGGCAATACATGTTTTGACAATTCAACATCATGTCAATGAAGGTTGTCAGTCATCCAAGTGAAACTGTCTGGAAGTTGAATCATGTCAACTGGACTTCTTTGTTCTTGATAGGAACATTTCACTACTCATCCAAGTAGCTTCTTCAGGCTCCAACACTGATTCACAAAATCCTGAGATGCGGTTTTCCCTTGACTTTCCAAGTATTTTTTTTCCCAATTTTTGCATTATTCCATATAGATGGTACCATTTCCCCTCTCACCAATAGAATGTGCTGTTGTTATCCTTCGTTCCAGGCGAAAGTAAAGTTCATAAAGTCAGTTACTGACGCTTAGCAACAACGGCCAAAGGCGGTTCCTTAGAATAAGCAAACTGCTATATCTATTTGGGGGGGGGGAACTGAACCCACAGCAACTACAGATTCATCCTGTAATGCAACGTGACGTGACATCCAAAGGAGCAAAGGTGAGAAATGCCTTTAGAATGACCTATTGCAAGTATTAACATTAAAAACACTTAGTGTGCCAAAACTATTCAACTTTAAACTATACTATGAATTATAAATTAGAGACACCCCACTGCAATGATTACTAACTGGTAAGAATTAAAACCTTAAACCGCTTGTGTCATCTCCATAGAAATCCATGATATGATGAACATAGGATAACTTCTAAGCATGGACTTTTTCCCTGGGTTGCCACTATCACAAATAATGCCTGGGGTCAAAACACTGATCGGACACTGAATATGTATCAATATATTAATATTTATAGGCAAATTTATACAGGTATAATTATAAACCGATAAAAGCTATCCAATGTAGAAATGTCTGTTCATTTTTTCAAAAAGATGTCATATGTACCATCTGTTATTCAAGTAATGAACTGCCATCTAAAATTATGTTTAAGTTTTTTCATTTACATGCAAGTTTCAATCAAACTGGTTAACTTAATTTAGTACACCGATGACTGAGAAGCATGACAGGGTAATGAAACATTCATTTTCGGTGAGTAGCATTTAATGCTGAAATTAATTTTAAAACTCGTAGAACTGAGTTTTACAGAAGGTTTTACTATAGATTACAAAGACTAAATGAAAATACCACCCCCCAAAAATCTTCCATATCAGGCCTACGAGGGGGAATTCCCATGATTTTCAAAACTGAATTTCAGACCTTGAAGATATTAGTAATTCTGTAACATCCATTACTTAGAGTATGCAATTTTGTTTTTTGGTTAAATTAAAACAGCTTAACATCAACCTTTAAAGTTTAACATTAGAATCATTTAGTTGATTAACAGAACTAAAAGGAAGCTTTAGGAAATTATAACTGAATCCAGACTGAACCAATTTTAAAAATCGCATCGAATCGGGTACTTGTGAATCACAGTTGGATTGATTTGTAAGGTCAGGGCCCATTCCCAGCCCTCATGTTTAGTTAGCCACGTTTTTTGTGTTACTGTGGCCTGGTCCACTTCAGAAGTTAATTACAGTGGTCACTTTGGTGGGTTATTGTATATAAACATTGCCACGTGTCTCCGTTTGTCCTTGCGTTCCCCAACGCTTCCCCACACCTGCTCTACTGCTTAACTCTAGACTTGGTGCCAACAATAAATTACTATGAAATTAACAACATGGACTACATCTGTTAAAAAAAAAAAAAAGAAAATCTAATATTTATATCCTGATTTTTGTTTTATTAGTAAACACTTGTGCTTTGCATCATTTTATGATACCATTTCCTCCTAACCAAGAGAGTCACAATAAACTTGGAAAGTAATATTCTGTGTAGAGTGTACCTAGAGGAGAAAGAGAAAGAAAAGAAAAGAAAAAAAATACTGGACATTTGCAAACTATATGCAAGGAACAAAAAAGGCAAACACTGCAAATAAAATTAACCCATATTGCAAACATTTAAATTGCAAAAAAACATGGTAGAATGCAACAAATGCAAAAAGGAACTCACTTATCATAAAAGCACTGATGCTACAAGCTCTGGAACACACAAGATAAAGCAGCCATACAAGGTAAGACAAGTCAACACACACTCAGGACACGTGTTCAGGACACATGTTCAGGACATACACCTGTAAAGTCATTTTTAATCATCTGATGTTCACAGCTGGGTTGCAGTGCATAAGGAAATCTTCAGTAAATTTCACCATTTCATGTACCTGCCCACAACAGCCATCAGTGACAACCTGTCACGTTGTGTCATCCATCTCTTCAGTGTAATAATACACCACCTCTGGCAAAGCTAACTCAATCTGGGCTTCATTGGTTACATTTCTTAGATGATCCTTATTCAGCATAAAAAAAGCTACAAAAATAAACGTTACCACAGTGCTCTTTAAATGACGCTGTTCTTCAGTCCAGTTTGGGCTTCACTAATCTATGTGCCTCAGCAGACAGCCAACAGCTTCCGTATGTCCACATGACTTAAAGCACTTTATTGGCATAGATGTGCAACACTGAAAAAAATAACCCATTGGATACATTTCATCAATGTATTTACATCCAGCTTTGAACACATATGGCTGTGTTCACGTATATTAATGCTGGTACACAATTTTTTCAGATTTTAATTTAGAAATGACATAACAGAACTTGTAACAACTCAGAAACCGTGCCGCTGTTATAGAAAGACTATAAACACGACTTCGGAATAAAGTCAAACTTCTCCGTTTTTTTAATACCAAGTGAACATTTTTCATAAGAGGAAGGACCCCATCACAGGAGCCAGAGCACCTTTACATCAGCATTAAAAATAAAGTATTCGAGCGATTAGTCAATTATCACAAATGGTTAGAATTCTCATTTTCTAAATACATATATATATTTGAAGCCCTTGTGATGTGTGCAAGAAAAATGTTTAACCCCTACAAACATATGATAACCCACATGCTACACTTAACGGAAATGTGATTATGAAAGCATAACACGGAAGTGATGACAATTAGAGTCGCTACACAGCACTTCGTTAATACGGTTTATGCTACATTATGACCCAACACATCTAAGCTCTTATGAT
This sequence comes from Chitala chitala, assembly GCA_025773905.1. Lineage (NCBI taxonomy): Eukaryota > Metazoa > Chordata > Actinopteri > Osteoglossiformes > Notopteridae > Chitala > Chitala chitala. The sequence goes on from JABJVR010025578.1 coordinate 8,613, forward strand.
ACCATGACTGAATAGCACCTTCAACATTCATTGCTACCTCTTTCTGTCTTCAAAACCAGTTCTTCTACCCCAACACAAGATAAACTCAACATATGAGAAGACAACAGCGCATTTAAAAAAAAAAAAAAATCCTATTCCAGGTAACATCACCATGACATTCAAGCAAAACGGCAATATCTTGAACCAATGAGTGCTGAGACTCAACTGGGGTCAAGTTGGAAGCTCAACTCTAACAGAAGACAGCAAGTTAAACAACACAGCTTGGATTCAGCGTGACGGCTCACGGCTGGCCATACCAGGTGAGCCACACCTACGTTCCGAACCTTATCTGCTCCAACACAAACGCACAGAGCCCACAGCTCACACCTATTCCACCTGAGTAGATCACATCGCTGTGCAGAAACCTCCAGCATCAACACAGATGCATCTCAGGCACTCCTGTCCTGCCACCTGCCCCATCAGTTCAGCTGCCACACCCGCCCTGTGGTTCACACTCCTGCGTTATATTCAAACTTCTTACGGCCGGCTGTTAATGGCACGTATGCTCAGCTCTTCAACCATGCAATGCGAAGCACATACGTGATGGGATGCAATGGTCGAGATGGCATATTCAACACGTTCCATTAAAACGAGACGAAGAGGAGGAAAGGAGAACGTTAACCAACTGCTTTTTAACCTGCCGAAACAGAAACCAAATTGAGACGCAAGGCATCCACTACGCAGTTCTTTATTAAAATTTATATTAGCCACGTCTACACCCTTTGCACCACTTCTCCCTTGTATCCGTAACTGACACCTCGCCTCCTCCACGCTCAGGGATGCCAACTGAGATGTACCAGCTGAGCCCTGCCCACATCTCACCTGAAGGCACGTCCTCTGCCTCTGGGTGGCGTGTACCCGCTGTAGTACCGCGATCGGGACGAAGAGAAGTTCCCCCCTCGCGAGCGGAAGCGGGCACGGGGGAACCCGCGGTCTGTGGTGCTGATTCCAGGCCGGTTGGTCCTCTTGGCTCCAACCTTAGGGGAAAACGGGCAGGTCAGATATACCTGTAAAGGTGAGCCCCTGCATCTGAACAGTCAGCAGTGAGCAGAGCTACATGCCCAGCAGAAACACACTGCCCTCCACTAATAACTACACACCCAGCCAGGAGCAGAGGGAGAGAACCGACTGTCACACGTGGGCCTCGTCATGACTCTACGTAGTTCAATAATGTCAGACTACTGAAGATTAATTAATACAACATTTTAATGCAGACCATTTTTATGCATTTTAAATTTCAAGAAACTCAAAAATAGTAACAAGAGAAAAAAAAAGTACACGCACACTATATATTATACACACTGTTTCATACATCTTGCTGCCTTGACCAAAAAAAAAAAAAAATTTTTTTGAAACATATTCTGTCCAGTTGAACTGGACACAAATTTACATTTGTTGAAAGTTTGACATTTGTGATGTTTAATTTCTAATAAACGTTGCACATCATTTAAAAAAAAAAAAAACAATAATAATAATAATAATAATAATAATAATAATAATAATAATTTGTGCCTTGTTACGGTTCGTTACCTCTTCCAGGGTGTCCCTCAATTTACGCCGTAAACTACCTGGCATAAGCTCCAGGCCTCTCCGTGACCCCACCCAGAATAAGCAGTATGGGGAAAAACAAACTACGAACTGAAAAACCTTGCTTGTCTTTGGGGCGAACAGACGAAACAGCACAGATGTGCACACCTGAAAAGGTCATTTTCCCATCTGAACAGTATCAGCGTGAGCTCAAGGTGACCAAGTTCACCTGCAGGAAGGTCAATGTCACCGTCTTTGTACACAGGATCATTAAAACAACGCTCTCAAATTTCATTAGCTCTATTCCAGCACAATGCAATACTGTAGATGTACTTTAATATATTCAAAATTTAAAAAGCATCCATCATATTATACAGATAATACTGGTTTACTTTTACTTTAAAAAAAAAAAAAAAAAAAGAGGTTGTTGGGTTTATTTGCCTCACTCGAAGATTCTTGACCCCTGGCCTAGGGTGTCCATCTCACATTTAGTCTAGCTCCACCCCATCTCTCTCTCTCACTCACTCACACACACACACACACACTTTCCACAGCCTCACTGACCTTAATCTGCCTTCCTCTGAAAAGGGATTCATCCAGGGCCATGGCTGTCCGAACCGACTCTTTGTCCGCAAATTCAATGTAGGCAAACCTGAAAACAAGAGCTCCAATGTTACACACTCATCGGGGCGAGATCCCAGAATGCAACACTTTCATTAACAAGTCAGTTATTTTTAAAACTAAAACCAGTTAAAATTTAAACATCCATAACTAGTTTAATATTAAAAGGACATAGGACACCAAAACTCAAAATGCAGATTAACCACAACGTTGATGGAAGTTATTTTTGAAAGTTACCATTTGTTAAAAATTACATTCCTTTTTTTGTCTTCCCTCCATAAATGGTGCCAGAATGTAATCTGAGTTTTTGACCAGCAGTTGAGCTTCAGATATACGATTTCCAAGTCAGTCAAAAACAATTTCAGTTTTTGCACACGACATGAGAACATCTAACACACCGAAGTTAGCAACATGTTCCCCAATGCCTAAAATGCTAAAATCTAACAGATCATAAACCCACCATGGTGCAAGACTGAACTTCACAACAGCTGTTAACACTGACAAAACTACTCAAAACATGCAATTTATCACAATATTCATACAGTTTCACTGAATTTAAAAAAAAAAATGTACTGAACAAAAGCAACTAAAAAAGTGCCAATTAAAACCTGACTTTGGGCCCCTCCTAACAAAACACTTTTACAGCACTAACTTGTAACCCCCACTACAACACGAGTTTACAATTAGTATATTTCACCTGAAACACAGTTTAACATATCACAGCTCCAAGAAAGGTCATTAAATATTTCCTCACAGTTTTTACGTAATTATCCTCTTCTGCAAAAAAGGTGAACCCGCTACATAAAGATAACCCAATAGAGCCTGCATTACATGCTGGATCCAACTGGAAAGGGGGGGTAGGAACATCATATACACTCATGCATTCAGACCAGAAGACATTTTTAAGTGATTGATCAAAGAAAAAAAGAAAAAAATTTGTCTTTGCATTTTGGGTTTATTCCTTTGACAGTTAACCTGTGGTAATCATAGGTTATAACAATTCAATTGACAGCTGTGGTCTTTGAGTAGCAGTCTTGTTCTTTTGCATTAAAAGCTTGACAATAAGCAGAGTTTGAGCTGTTTGGTTATGTTATTGTTTTGACTAAAGTCATACTAGGTTCTCATGATTTCAAAACATGGCATGTTAGCTACACTGGGCTGGGTGAAAACACTGACTGCCAAGGCTGGATTCAAAAAGAGTGCATATCAATCTGAATGGAAAAATAACTTCAAATTACTATGAATCTTAATTCATTTCCACTGTCAGAGTTATGCTTCACCCATCAACTGACATTACACAAAATTTAACATGGAGACCGCAAAACAGCCTCTAACTAGTACACAGTGTTCCACTAGTATATATTGACTTCTGGAACCCCAGTCATTGTTAGAGAAAAGCTACTTAAAAAAATAATAACAATAAGAAAAATAATAAATTTTGTTATTATTGTTAAGTCAATGTGACACCCACTAGAAAATCCATTCACACACATGTGAACGCACTGAATGCCAGCTGGCAAACACTTACCCTTTGGGGTGACCTGTGAATTTGTCACACAGAATGGTGACCCTGTTCACTGAACCACATCCATGGAAGTGAGCTTCCAGCTCTTCTGCCGTTGCACCATAATCAACCTAAGCAGAGGGCAGAGGTATGAGGCACCTTGCAGACACAAGCACCATTAATCTGCACTGCGCCTACACTGGCTTTGTGCAAAAGGCTGCTGCCGAGTTTACGCGCCCAGTGGTGCACTCACGTTTCCTACATAGATTGACCTCCCATCGGCCTCGATTTTTTCCTCGATTGACATGATGACCGGACCTGCAGAAGACAGAAAGCTTAAGTCTAGGTTCTCCCCCATATGTTCACCCACAGCTGCCATTCTCAATTCCATCTAAAAGACTACCATCAGGCTAGCTGGAAGATCCAGTTGTCAGTCAATCACATGCCTCCCTTTTCCATGATGTGTCAATGTCCAATCAAATTGTAGCACTACTGACCCAGCCACACAGCCCATTAATCCATGCAGCCATTCAAACATATAGAAAATTTTAAAAAAGGATCACAGTTAAGCAGCCCTCCAGTACCATAGCATACTTAAACTCCACAACGCGGCAGGGAGGCAAGTGGGTATGGCTCCACGCCATCACAATTTCAGAACCTGTGAATCGGTGACCCACCTGACTGCACCCCCATGAATCACTTAAAAAGCCCTCTTACCAGGTGGGGGGCTCAGATTCATCTGTTTCTCCACCTCGTTCTGTAATTCCTTCAACTTCTCCGCTTCCTCCTCCATCTCTCTTACCCGGGCTTTTATAGCCTCCAACTCCTACACACACACACACACACACACACACACACACACACACAAAAATGTTTAACATAGCTTCCATGAACATCAGAATCATCAATGACAAATAAGCAAACCACAATACCCAATGTCACTAAACCACGCGACTTAAGAGTTGCTGAACACTGACATACCAGCGGCTCATGCAAGCTCAAATCTGCTGCTGATGTGAAATGCCACCGTTACATTTGTTATACAGTATGTGCGTGTACCAAACCTTTCCGACTACCCGAAGACTATAATGCAGAGCTGCTGCGGCCAATACCGACGATCGCTCCTGAGCGACGACACTAAACGAAGCGATCCCCTTTCCGGGTGGAACCACCCCCCCTCGGAGGCAACCTCGTTCAAATGCTGATCCGGCCACCGTCTGTGCTGCATTGCGGGGCCTCCGCATCTGAACCACCTTTTTATGCACTGACACCCATGTGCTGCGTTCTTATTACTGGCGCCTCTGCATACATCTGAATGTTTTTACGGAGCCGATCGCAGTAATGAGGACACAAATCAAATATCAGAACAGCACGTGACCAATATTTGTCGCATATCTGCTTAGATTTTTTATTTTTTTTTGCTTCACGTACGCCACCCCCCACGTCGGGCGACATTAGAGCCGCGCTGGAAAATCCGCATGGCGTTGGCATCTAGAACATCATAAACCCTTAACCATTAAACAGTTTGCATCCTCAGATCCAGACAGAGAAAGAAAACATGAACTTCATCGGAAAAATAAATAATCACATGTCCACTGAAGCTGCCCGCAAACACTGGCGTACGCGTCACGTACAAATTTACAACACTAAAAACATGCATAGCACCGAGACCTCTCTGAAAACCATTTTGTTATCGGATCATTCACTCTGCCATCATAAACAAATCGGCTAACCAAAAGACAGTGACTACCATCATCCAAAGCCCCCATTTCGTTCAGCCACCCCTCCCCCCTATCAGCAGATGTCTCCATCAATAGTGATATACCAAGCAGTCGGCTGTAATCACCACCGTGCGCGCTCCGTCAGGATTCTCACTGGCAACTGCCGCACCTAACATCAGCAGGCAGTGTGCAGGCATCATTCTTCCTCCTCCAGTCCTCTCTCGCAAGCGACTTAATCATTTTTAAAATTCACGTGTCTACAGTCCAGAACGAAAAGCTGAGCTCGGAATGCATTTTTTTCGCACTATTGCAACGAGAGGCGTCTTTACCGTGAGCCGCTCCTTTCTCTGCGGTCGGACGTACTCACACTGCAGCGGCTACTAATGGTGGCCTGTCCTACCCCTCGCCCCTGTCTCTCACATCTCAGTCTCACATTTTTTGCGACGAAGCTTCCCCCCCTCCTCCCACAAGTTAGGCAGGTCTGGCGCAGAGAAACTAATGGCGTCGCTGCGCCAACATGGCGCCCGATGCGCTTTAGGGGGCATCAAAATTCTACGATATCGCGGAGCCACAATGGCTCCCTTCACCGACAGGGCGACGGCAGCTGCACCGCGAATGCCACGAGATAACGCTGCTCGTTGATCACTGCTCTCGAGCAGTTCTAATTGCTTAAATCCGATCCCAGTTGTCCACTTAGGCTAGGACGATAATAAGCAATAACGATGGCGATCACCCACCGGATCCTCGATGGAAGTCTCTCCTTCTTCGAGCCCAGGCTCCTCGTCGCCCACCCCTGGATCTTCCAACTCCGGGTGCCCCGGGTCGGAGTCCAGTAGCGACTCCTCGGCCAGTCCGTTACCGAACTCCGCCATGGTCAGACACCGCCGATCCGACGCTCCTCGTGGCTACGCGAGAGGCCCCGACTCACACAGAAGGGGGAGTGAGTGAGTGGGGCGAAATAAAAGGAAAAAACGGCGAAATACGTACCGCAAAGTTAAAACCGTAAATAAAAGGCAATACTCAATGCAAATGATACTGAAGCTTCTCAACGGGTTATAAGATTCTCTATACCCGTCCTGTTTCAGCGCATGTATTCGATTCGCTACAGATCGTACTAAATTCACATGAAGATTTAGCTAGCTATAATTATTAGCTAGCCGATATTTTAATCTAAAAAAACGGTAAAGGTTTCTCCTCTCCACCGCCGTGACTCCTGAAACAGAAATGGAAGCCGGAGGCGGGGCTTTTCCGCGCTGCGGTCACCAAATCTGTTAGATATTGGTCAACTGAACATTCCGGACACGCTGTTGTGAAATTGTACGCATTACCATTGGATTTTTAACAGGTCATGTAAATACTGTAAACGACGCACGCCTTAGAAGTCAAAATCTAATTCGATGAAACGAATGTCAATCACCGTCCTGCTTCACGCTATTTGTTCTGCTGCCATTGCGATTACTAAAACGCGCGCGCGTATATATGCAGTTATACCTACACACACCCTTTTAAGGTTATATTTTAAATGTTTGATACGAACCAATTACATATTTATTTGTGACATTGTTGCCTTACACTTCTATTTGGTTGAATGCTGTGTGTGAAGTTTGCATATTCTCCCATTACCTGTATGGGTTTACTCCAGTTTTCTCCCACACTCAAAAGCCACTGTTCAACTCAACTGGTGACATGAAATCGTCCTTACTGTGCGCGTGCCCTGAATTTCTGCTTAGCACACACTTTGTTTCCTTTTATAGTGAAATCTGCATTGTAACACATTAGCAAAAACACAGATATGCATTATTAAAATGAATACTACATAGTAGCCTGGTGATTCAATGGGTAGATCATCAGGCTGGGATGCAGATGTTTCCAGGTTCACATCCCAGCCCAGCTGCCAGGTGTGTTCTTGAGCAAGACACCTGAAATGCTAGCTTGCCAGGTGCCACAGTGCCCACTGCCCCCTCCAGGGAGAGGGGTTAAATAAAGAGAACAACTTTCATTGTAACATGGATATGTACTCAGTGACAATACAGCTGCTTCTATTTAAAATAGGACTGCTAAATAGGGAATGTCTAATTGAGTATACTGTAGATGTAGTACCAGTTCATGTTTGTTACAGCTCATGAAAACAAGAGTTGTCATAGTTTCTCAATTTCAGTCATGTTTATACGTTAATAATACTTGGGTTACATTTAGCTGTTCTAAAGTTACAGACTACAATGGTTGACCAGAAGTACAACCACACACATTCCTAATTAACAAAATAAATGGACATATAAGCTTTATACTGTAGAATTGGCTTGGCGGTATTCAAATTTAAGCATGATGTGATATGAAACAGTAACTGAATAATGTTAAATCTAGATGACTTTAGAATTATTGAACTCTAATAACACTATCTGTACAATGGTAATGTAGTTAATAGAAACATTTGAATAATAGAAACATTTGAACAAACTTAAGGAATTTTTTATAGCCAGTTCTGCAACACCCATCTTGGTAGCTGAACCACATTTTGAGTTTATTATGTAAAAAGTCAGTACATTATACTAAAGCAAACATTGTCCACCAAATAAGAATTAATATTTAGGCAATAAAAACACTACAAATTTTGATCATGGTAAAAAAAGGTATATAATGTACTGTGGGTGGCATTTACCATACTCTGACAATCTAGAAATAATTAACTTTTATCTTTATCACTGGATTTAAGAAATAATTTTCCATTTTATTTAAATTCACTGTTATGGGTATAACATCTTAATACATTGATTCATCATAGCAGGATGTAGATCCTGCTGCTCAGGATATGCAACAGTAAAATGACAGAATAAATGAACACACTGCTACAAGTACTCTGCTGACATATTCATTTTAACTTAAGTTTAATAACTGATTTGACCAACATCTTTATCAAAACAAAAAGGATTTTAAAACTTGTTTGAAATGAAAAACCAATTTCAAGGACTAAAACCAACATAAATTACAGTGAATGAGTTAAGGTTTTATTTCCTTTCTCTGAACCAAGGAAAACAGTGGATTCTCTCGCGCGCGCGCACGCACACACGCACACACACACACACACACACAAAATTGTAAAAGCTCAGTCAATATTCTTACAACACTGCCAGCAATCTTGCTCCGAATTCAAACCAATGCTATTTCGTGTAGTGTAGACATCTTACTTTTTTTTTTTTTTACCAAAAAAAGTGATTAACATAAATAAGTATAGCAAATGTATTAGTTAAGAGTAACAATAAAGTGACATTTAAAAGGTGACTACCATGTAAAGCCAGTATCCATTACACCCAAGTAACTACACTGTAAAATCACAGTGAAAATATTACGTCTTTTAGCAAAGTCCTAGTTTTAATCACATGAGCTACGAACCTCTTCACCCAGAAATCTGGGAAAATAGTCTATTTTAATTCACAATTCCTGTAATAACATAAAGCAAACTAAAGAAATACAAAAAGTAAAATTAATGTATATGTAGCTCATGCAAAGAAAATCCTGGATTTGCTCAAAGACTTGTGAAATTAGTATATTTACTTTTTGCCTTGAAATAAGATTGCTTTTTGGTTTCTCAGTGACAAAGGAGAAAAGACTTTGGAATTTTAATCTGATACTTTACAAATGTTTGGCATTTTCATTTGTTAACATCAATAAAAAATACATAATTTACAACCAAAACATATAGCATCTTAGCTTCTCCCCCAGCCTTTTCTTTAAGCTTTTGCAAGTGACTGACTAGTCAAGTATCCACAGGAAAACGTCAGGTCCACCTACACACCTACTCCAGCACTACTCAAAACACACGGCCATCTTTAATTCAAGCCTTAACACACTGAAATACTTCTGGAAGATTTTTAGAAAATATCTATACCCTTGCACTTCTTCACAGTCTACTTTTGGTTTCAACCTTGTTAATTAGTTTATTATGACTATTGCCAGAATGAGGTATGCGTATCACATTGAAGTTGTACTAAATTTTACAAAGAAAATTATAGAGGGACAATGGGTTCAATTAACGGGATCAGATATTAGATGCATATTTTATAAACTGTCCTAATTTTATATTAAAATATGTTAAATATTTGTAGTATAAGGCTAAGACTTTGGCTCTTAGATACTTAGAAAATGTGGATGGCTGGGAAACCGTATTGTTTCGCAGTAGTTAAGTCTGGTCCAAGTTTTACAGTATGCAATAAAGGCCCCTCCGCATGAAAACCTTTTAGTGATAAGCAGGGCAGCAGCTATTATACTAATGTATTTTAATTAATGAATACATAACCACACAATATTTAACGTTTCAAGGAACTGCTGCCTGTACATACAAAAACCCCATCCTCGTGGATTCATGTGCTGTACAAGAATCAGTCTGTCCGCGACAGTCCGTACAAAACACCGTGTACAGCACAGACGACTTTGTTGTAGAAGACCTGGTTGTAGACAAAACCTGTTACTCTTTTGCTCGCTCCATAATCCCAAGTAGCAGCTACTCACCAGGTCAAGTGCATTTTCAAAAGAGGATGGGCAAAAAAACATGGCTGACACAGATGAACGCCAATCTTGTTCTTCTGGTGGCTTGCAGGGCTGGACCAAGGCCATGGTCGTGCATACGTGCCAAGCCAGACCACGTGTGACGTTGTAGGCCCTGCTCTGCAAGCTTCACATACTTCAGCTGATGCTGGCTCCGGATTCCCTTGTTAACCGTTACAGGCTGGACACGGCGTCATGAAAACAGCAAGCAACACGCCCATGCAACATCTTACCCTACACCATTTGTACACATTCCTTCTGAAGAAAAACATTCAGTAAAAAATAAATCACACAAATAATGAAGTACAAAAGCCAAACCATTTAACTCAATGTACATGTGTCCAGTTAAAAAAAAAAAAAAAAAAAAAAAGGCAACTCATTTTAATCTGCATGTTCGAATATAGTCCTCTAAGTAATTAGTCTTGTTAGTTTTTAAAATTCCAATTATTGCCATATGTAAACTCAGGGAAAAGGTCAGTTACTGTTAAATTTACAAGATTAATTCAGTCTGACGGCATTTTGATGCCATACTGTGATGCCAGATACCTGTCCAATACAGTAATTAACCAAACATTTCACTACACTAGCTTTATATAAGGTTGCTAGTGTTTTTCCCTCATCAATTCAGAAGGTTTAATTTTTGAATATGCAGGTTAAATATATATTTTTTTTAATATTGTTACCTATGAATATGTATTTATTTCTATGGTTTGTTTTTATGTTGGAGATTAATTTGACCACCTTTGATCTGTGGGTCTAAATATGCAAAGAGTAAAATAATCACAACAACGATAATTTAGGGGTGTAATGGTACACATTTGCACCATACGGTATTGAACTTTTAGTTTGGTGCACTTTGTGATTCTACTTAATATAGTCCATCTTAAACCACGTTATACGCACAGCTGTTTTTTTTTTTTGATGGTCAGTCAACTAAACCTTTAGCCAATGAAGTAGAGCCCTATGAAATCCATGTTTACAGAATCACAGAGGATTTAAAGGAATTCATTAATAAAAATTGAATTAAACAAATGCTGAATCAAAAGTAGATACATTAATATGTTAATGGCTTAAAAATGTTTTTTTTTTGTACCGATAGCTTGTTGTGTTTAAAGCACAAATCACGCAAAAAAGTCCGCAAATCACTTTGTGCTCATATTTGGCTAATTTATAGCAAGTGAGTAGACGTGTTGAAGCGGCAGGTAAAACTAATTTAAAAAAAAGGGGGAAAAAAATAATATAAATCTTTTTCCCTTAATAATTATTATAAGGCAGAGTTATTTTGCATAGCCTTGTCAACGTATGATTGACAGGACAAGAAAAAAAATACATGCACAGAACTCACTAAGCCTACAGTAAGTGCATTTAGGTGCACTAGGTGCAAATTTGTAGAGGTTTTTGTTGTCATTTGTGGAGAAAATAATATTCCCCTTTAAGAAATGTTAAAATATGTTGCAATGTTATTTAGATAAGCCTTTAAAAACGTAAAATCCAATTATTAAAACTGAAAAAATGGGGGGGAAAAAAATTTATTCTGTGAAAAAAATCAGAATGCAGAGGGCCCTAATAAAGTGATGCAAGACAGTGTGCCCTTTCTTCTACATTTCTGTATTTAGAGACAAATTTCAAAATCCAGTTTCCTCTGCGATTCCATAACGGAGCCAGAACTGACTTTTGTGTACCAATACACCCCTAATAATAAAATTAACACATTACAAGCAATATAAAATTGTCAACCATATAGTTTTGTGGTTTTTGAGATGTTTCTTTTCCATCTAGGTTCCTGATATAGTGAACGAATAACAAAATCCACTCAGCCTCATTCTATCATATTCCAGCTTGGCACATGGGTGGAAAGAACTATATTACATCAGATGAAGCTAGCCGGTGACTAACTGTAAAGGAAAGAGCAGAGGTTACTTGCATACGCCATGGAAACAGAGCCAAAAAGAAACACTTAAATAGAAAAACACAGTCAGTAAAAATACAGCCTCCCCCCAAGTCCACTGTCCCTCCCCAAGCTTCAAAAATGAAACATTAGCTTGTCGGGCTGTTTGGAGAGGCAGGCGTCTCCATTGCTATTCCAGTACCAGACCCAGAACAGGGCTTCGTGCTAGAGCTGCTGCTCACATGGGAAGGCAACTGCCCAAAGTTAGTGGCCCTCAGCGTGGCGAGATGTTGAGGGGAAAAGATGTGGACTCTTCCCGCTGCTCTGGATTCAAAATTAACTCCGCACACCTCACACCTACCCCTCACGGTCTCCTGACCTGCAGGCTGGCCTGGGGGAGTAGAGGGAGAGGCTTCCTGCACTATGAGCTGAATCGGTTTGGGTAATATGGGGCGATTAGCTCGAAGTGCACTGTACTGAAGGTAGCTGCTTGGACTTGTGTCAAACTTTTCAGAGGAGCTGGTTTCACCAGATGACTGCAAAAGAAGAAAAAGACTTAGCATTCATAAGCCACAAGCTGACCTAAAGATTAGAGGCAGTCCCCGATTTACGATGGAAATGCATTCTGGTGACCCCATTGTAATTTGAAAATATCCTAAATCGAGACAAAATAAATATGCGCTCTAAAAAAACCAACAACAACAACAACAAACGTGCAAACACTGAGACAACTGAACTCTGTCGATCGCTGGCAGGAGATGCGTACACCCCGGCAATGTCCCAACCTATCGTACCGCATACCCTGCTACGTTTGCCTGCTGCGTAAAACTTAAAATATTTTTACAGTTTTGTCATATTGCTATCATCATGAAAAGATCGAAAAATCGTAAGTCGAACCATCGTAATTCAGGGACTCTCTGTATATACAAGTGTTTACAACCAAACCAATAATGGGAAAAAAACATCTCCACACAAGTCACAGTAAGGAGGAGCTCCATATAGGCTATAGCAAATAGTTCAGGGTAACACAACTATCTAATAGCTGGACAGATGGGTTATACCTGCTTCTCCTGCTGTAGCCTCCAGCGCTTCTCTTTGGCTCTGGTGTTCTGAAACCATATTTGTATGACTTTTAGAGGCAGCTTCAACTCTGTGCCCACAGCCTCACACTCTGCTGCATTGGGATGTGGACACACTTCATAGCATGACTGCAGAATTGATAGCTGAAGGTTGGTAAGGAGGGTTCGAGGTCGGCGAGGTGTACATTGCTGAAGGTTATTGCACTGAGTTCTGGGACTGGAGGCAACTTCATGGGAAGTTGCGCGTTTTGTGGATTTGCTACCAAGACTGGGCAAAGCAAGCTGATCTCTTGCGAAAGTGGTGATCTTCAAAGTGTCTTTGGTAGGCCAAAACTTTACTCCATTGTGTTTTTGAGGCTCACAGATGGGAGTCTTACTACATGTCAGTGTTGGTGCCATTTGACTGGTGGATCCTGGCCTAGTATGTTTACTCTTGGGCACATCGTCATCTGTAATTTCCTCTGTATCACAATCCAGTTGATCCTCTTCATTTCGCTTGCGCTTCTGAGGGATGTGAGGAGGTTGAGTCTCCACTAATGAAACCGAGGGAGTGGAAATGGAAGCTTTAGTAGTCTGTTCTGCCTTAAGACAGGGACCCTCCGTTTCTACGTTGGCTATGGCTTCCTTTTCTTTCCCTAGATTTGCAACAAGTGGTGTTTTTAAGCAGGAGTCCATTGAGCTGGTCTGTGAGGTTTTGTTGCTGGGCTTGTTGCCACCAGGAGAGATGAGGTTCCCTTTTCCACTGTTGGAGAAGATGGGCTGAGAAAGAGGCCAGGTAAACTTTATCAAGGGCTTTCCAACTGCTGCCAACGTCCCATTACCAATAAAACGGACCTCCCCCTTACGTTCACGAGCTCTCATATTCTGGAACCAAATCTGAACCACTTTTTTCGGTAGTTTTACCCATGCTGATATTTGCTCAAATTCATGCTTTCCAGGGTTTGGGTCTTTGAAGTAGCAGCCGTACAGTACATCAAGCTGTTCAGTTTGAATGATCGTTCTGGAACGTGCCCTTAACCGTTTCAACTTTGTACTTTCATGGTCGTTCTCATTGTCCTGTTCTTTCCCTTGCCTACTGGCATTCACCTGCTCTCCATGCTTGTACATTCTCTTCGCTTTATTGCTACCACTCATAGAAGAAGAGTGGATTCCGATAGTGGAATTAGGCTTCACTTGGAGCAAAATTAGACCTCCTGTTCCAGGAACACCAGTGCCTGTTGGTTTTAACCCAAGCCCCTCCAGCAACTGGTTTTGCTGCAATATAGCCTTGTCATTAGTGGAGACAGTGGTCGATGAAGCCGATTTTGAACTGTAGTTTTTCCCAACACTAAGGTCTAGAGCAGATTCATAGTCATCGCTGCTAGACAGGGACATGGATGAAGGCACGTGTTTGGCAGGAGCTCGCATATTCAAGGGACCACTAAAGGGAAGCGCAGCTAGTGAACTTAGTAAAACAGGTGGTTTTCCCTTATTTGGTTCTGCGGTACTCTTAGATATCTGCAAGCCAACCGGAAAAGATGATAGCGGTAGAATATAAGGGTTTACAAACTGTGTGGTAACAGGAGCAAAAGTGAGAGGGGCAGAGCTACATACAGTACTCTTGGGAATATTGTCCTGCTCAGCAGAGGGAGAAGGTGAAGTATCAGTTTGGGCTTCCAACTCCAAGTGTACATCAGATCCCAATCTTTCCCTCTTATTAGTCACTTCTTTCTTTTCAGTATGTTGCCTCTTCTTACTTACCATCTTTTTTGTACTCTGCTCATTTTCATCCTCTGCATCAGAGAGGAAAACTGTTGAGGAACGGAGCACCTTGCCTCCATCTGTAACCATCTCCACAACCGACTCACCCGGTTTAGCAGGGTTGTCTTGTGCATCATGCATGACACCATTTTCAGTCTCCTCACCCGTCACAATGACAGCAGTGTAAAAATCTCCACTGTCCGAGTCTGATGGTTGGCATGAGCTTCCGTGGTCTTCTACATGTTCTTCTTCATTGTTAGATAAATCCATAACGGGGTTCCCAGTCATCGAACACTTGCCATGAACAAATGGTCTAAAACCACTTTTCTTATCCTCTGCTACTTTGGCTGCTGCCCTATCAAGACCATTTCTGGTCTCATTTGAAACCACCTTATAAGATGAAAGTTTAGTTGCCATGTCATTTCGTCTCTCTCGAGCATCACCAAGCCACCTGCGTACCTCCTCCTCACTGAGGCCCACTTCCTTGCATAGAGCCTCAAAATCCTCCTGGGGGGCACTGGCTATGTCTGTTTGGCTGCGAGACTCAAAAAAAGCCCACAACATCTGTGACTGGAACTCTGTCAGTGCTAATGGATTTTCATTGGTGCTTGAAATCCTAAAATCTGCAGCTGTAAGAATATGATTCTGAAGTGACGTTGCAGCTGTATCTGACACCAAATCAGATGACTGGAGATGGTGTTTTGCATCACTGTCACCTACATTATGCGCAGAACTGTTAGCAGGACTAAGGTTTGAACTAGCAGCACTGTGAGATTTTGGTGGAGTAGAGTCAAGTCTTAATGAAAATTCTGAACTCACGGGACTGAGAGAGTTGTCACTAGGTGCGGACACACTGCAAGGTGTACAACAGGTCTCCAAAGGGATTTTGTCAAGAGCAGCCTGGAATATCAAAGGATTTTTGCCAGATAAATGTTCTTCCTCATTGTTTTCCCACTCTTTTATTTTAGACTTCTCTTCGCAGTCATTCCCCTCCACTGTACTCTCTCCATCCATGTCATCTGTTCTCTCTTGTCCTTTGTCATCATCTACATCGCTGTGAGCAACATCTCTATTCTCACACTTGAAGGTGCTGGAGAGCACTGTGCCATTTCCCTTTGTGTTCCGCTCCTTCACACTGTCCTCCAATTTCACTGTATCCTTTGGAGACAATTTCATTTTCGCTCTGCCAAGCTTTTCCTTTACAGTCTCCTTCACACCCTCTGGGCTGCCACCAACTTTTAACACCTTCTCTTTTGTACAGGTTGACGGGGCTGATGCAACTCCCAGTGTGTGTCCCAGACTCTGTAGTCCACAAGCTCTGTGTGCCAGGAGGACTTGTTGTGCAGCATTGAGGCCCAACATGGACACAGGCTGGGCCAGCACATGACCAGGTGCATCTGTGTTTGGATTCTGGTTCTGAGTCTGAAGGCTATTCAGGAATAGCGGCAAGAGAAGCTGCTGTTGGGAAATTAGCTGAGGAAGGGCTGTGATGGGACTAGAGGTGGTACTTGTTGCAAGGAGTGAGGGGACTATGGTAGGTGGAAGGACCTGGGAGCCAGAGGTAAGAAGCGAGAGAAAGGCAGAAGTTGCATCTGTGGAGGGCACGGGAGGCGAGAGAGAGAGATCTGGATGGGGCAGAACTTGATTTTTACATGAATTAAACTGAGATGTTGATGCAGTTGGGTCACCCTGGGCACTCAAATGGCTGACTGCAACGCTTTCGCTCTGGACAGAGTCACTCGCAGAGCTCCCAGGACACTTGAGTGCAGAGGCATGAGTTCTGGAATTTCTACTACCCTTCATTCCGGAAATCTCAGAAGTACTGCCAGCAGAATTTCCGGCACTTCTGCATCGACTCTGGTGAAGCACAGATCTTAAGTGGCTCTCAAGGGTGATCGAATGGTTGTAAGAGACGCGACAAACCGCACACTGGTAAGGTTTACTTGAGATGTAAGGAAGAGTTGGGTCTGACTTGGGGCAGGAAGTGACAGAGGAGAAGTCACTTTCTTTACCCTGCAGAGATACTTCTTTTCGCATTCGGCAGAGGTGGGCAGCAGAGCTGTAATGAATGCTCAGTCTGCTTTTTGAGGAGAATGACTCTAAACAAACATTACACTTAAAAGGTCTTTTAGGGTCAAGAAATTCAGTCACTTTAAAGTCTCTAGAATTTTTTCTAGTGGTCCTGTGTTTATCATTGTCAACAAGGCTTTTCTGAATTTCAGAACGCTCCGAAATATCAAATTTTTCCTCCTCCTGCTTCAAGCGTCCCTCTGTAGTCTCCTGGACCCATTCATTTTCTTCCTCAACTTTGACCCCAGACTCTTTTAATGGTAAGGAAGTGGCAGTGTCCTGGACAGTCTCAGTTGAAGCAGCTATGTTTTTGGAGAAATCCAGCTCTGTATGTGTATCTGGAAAAACAGAAAAGATACCGCATGTAAATGTTGTTACATTTGACACACCTACAGCTGAACAAGGGATCATCCACCGTATAATTCAAATTAACTGTAATGATCAATTTAAACTCACCCATGTCTTTTTCAGTTTCACCTCCGAAGTTCTCTTCCTTAACGCGATATACCAGTGTGGCCTACAGGCAAAATAAATAAATAAAGTCTTACAATAGATAAAGATGTTGTGCAGAAAAAAAATTATCCATTACCCAACCACTGATCCTCTACAGGGTTGTGGATGGCATGCAGCCTATTCTAGGCAACCTAGGGCGCAAAGCAGGTGACTCCCTAGACAGAACGGCAACCCATCACAGGAACCAAACACACACGGCAATTTAACGGTGTCCAACCCACCTAACCAGCATGCCTTTGAGCTGTGGGAGGAAACCAGAAAATATGAAGGAAACCCACGTGTGCTCAGAGACACCATGCAAAACTCCACTCACAGTTGGTACACACAATGCTGAGAGGCAGATTCGAAACCCATTACCCTAAAGGTGTACAACAACAATGGACTGTTGCACCATGTTTTGTTTCCATGATTCTGATTTGAAAATTTTACTGGACATAGAAACGAATCCACACACACACACACACACACACACACACACACACACACACACACACGCACACCAATTAATGCTGTCGCCAAAAAATAAATCCAAGTATTTACAAGCACTATTCTGTAAATAAGAAGGGAAAAACTGCTGGTAAACACAAACATCCATCCATCCATCTTCTCCCGCTTATCCAGGATGGGGTCGTGGGGGCAGCAGTCTAAGAAGAGATGCCCAGACTTCCCTTTGCCCAGACATCTCCTCCAGCTCTTCCAGGGGAACACCGAGGCGTTTCCATGCCAATCGGGAGATGTAGTCCTTTCCAGGGAGGTATCCAAAACAGATACCTGAACCACCTCAACTGGTTCCTCTCGATGTGGAGGAGCAGCAGCTCTACTCCAAGCTCCTCTCTGGTGATTGAGGTCCTTACCCCATCTCTAAGAGTGCGCCTGGCCACCCTGCTGAGGAAACTCGTTTCGGCCGCTTGTATCCGAGACCTCATCCTTCTGGTCATAACCCAAAGCTCAAGACCATAGGTGAGAGTAGAAACGTAGATTGACCGGTAAATCGAGAGCTTTGCCTTTTGGCTCAGCTCCTTCTTTGCCACAACAGGCCTGTACATCGACCGCATTGCTGCTGCCGCTGCACCGATCCGTCTGTCAATCTCACACTCCATCCTTCCCTCACTCGTGAACAAGACCCCAAGATACTTACTGCCTCAAGTGGGGGAATTTCTCTCTACTCCAACATATTAGACAAAAACGTATGAACATCTGCAGGCTTCACACATACAAAATTTGAAATGTAAAAGAGGGACAGAAAGAACCAGCCCTGTAAATCAAACTGTTTGTAAAAAGTCCTTTTAAACATGAATCAGTTTACTACTCAAAGTTGCCAAGCACACCTGACAGCTCTACCTGTTTTCTCAAAGAAAATCTTTGTCCACATCTTCTGTTACAATGCACATAATTCTTGCAATTAGCATTTGAAAGAAAAAAAAAAAAAAAACATGAGAATCATTTAAATACAAAAAATTAAGTGATGCAAATTTAAAACGGCAAACCAACATAGCAGGTTAATTAGCCGCGAGTAACACGTTACAAAGTTGTTTAACCTCGGTTAAACAAATCAGCCCAAAGACAGGAAAAAATACATTTGAATAATAGTCATGTGTAATTAAATTAAAGACAGGTAACACTGTAAATCTGTGATTCATGACTACTGTGCACTGGCGTTTTCATGTACCTATCACAACAACCAAATGGCTGCTGGGTAAAACTGCTGTAGGCAGTGATGGAAGGCGACTGCCAAATGTCAGAGTTCCCTTTTAATTAATTTACCCGATAGCATCATGACCATTGAAAGTGAGTGGGCATGAAACCCCTAGGGATTTTATTAATGCAAGATTTGAAGTCAATTTTTATCTGTTAATTCAGTTGAAATAAAAAATGACTTGTCAGGTATGTTATGCAAAACAGCCAATGTACAACCCTACAAAGAAACCCTAACCATACAGGTAGTATTGTTTTGCTTTTATCTTAAACTTGTGGTGTATTCATACCCAGAAATTGAATTTTAAACTACAATCCCCTGATTTTACAAGTCTCCATACTTGTGGAACCAATATTCTCACATTTATGTTGTTGCCGTGGAGGTAATAAACTTAATCATTCTAAAAATCTGCATGCTTGTATCCGCATTCACCAAGTAATGTATATTGCAGTGAGTGCCATCCAACAATTAAGTCTTTTAAACACTTCAAATGTTTTTTCAGTTAATTGCAAATAGTCACGCAAGTGTTCAGACATATGTACAAAACATCTGGGACTACACAGTGGGAATGCTAATCGTCGCCGAATTTCACATTTTCACAGGAAGTGTTGACACGTAACCGCCACGAGTATGCAGTATGGAATGGATTATATAAGGTCATTCAAGCAAGCTGCATCTCATGAGCAGCTCCCATGGGTTTTTTTTTTTTTTTAAGTTTGCTAGAAGCCAACGCCCATGAACTCTCTGTCTTGCCACTGTTCGACTTCTTTATTTCTAAATGCACTTTCCAATGCATGGTGTATCATTCAACCTACATCTACGCCCTGTTGCTTACAGCAATCTCCTACTCTACCCGTGTATCAACGGGTAGACCATCAGGCTGGCATGTAGAAATCTCCTGGTTTGAATCCCCGCTCAACTGCCAAGCGTGTCCCTGAGCAAGACACTCAAATGCTAGCTCCCCGGGCACCGCATCTGGTTGCCCAGTGCTCCCTCCCCAGGAGAATGGGTGAAATGCAGAGAACAAATTTCACTGTAACATGTATATATACTCAATGACAATAAAATCTGCTTCTTCTATTGACAGTCGTGTTGGTCATTATTGCACTGTGTATCTTCTTATTCATGGTATTTCTGCTTACACTGAGGATCCTATATGGCAGTGGTCCCCAAGCACCAGACTGCAGACCCATACCAGATCACCCAGAAAGAATACTGTTTATTTATTGATTCTGCTTTATGGTGAGCTGTAATTATTATGCACTTTATCATGCTTGATTATGCGCAATGGCCGGTATGTGAAAAGTTGAGCAACACCAGGTCCTACAGAGCACCCATGTTAATGCAAGACCGAGTTCTAGAAACACGTGACAACACATCAACTTCAAGAAACGGGAGGGAAAAAATTCCAATGAACAATTCCAAAGTACAGTTAAATTTAGAAACAAAAAATTAATAGAAAAGACAACTGCACATTAACACTCCATATACGCAATATATGACAATGGAATAGATTTAATACAATCGGCACTGCAGCTGCCAAGTAGTCCAAAGTAGTTAAAAATGTAATTTCATTATCAGCCAAAACCATTGTCCAGTAAAAACCTCACAATTATAATAAAGTGATAAATGGAAAAAATAAACATCCAACAGCACAATGCTAACAATAAGCAAAATTACATCAAATTTCCAACAGCAGTAATCTAGGGCATTGACAAAACTGAGACACACCAGTGTTTTGTGTACTGGTTGTTGGCTGGCACTAAAATGGTCTTTTATTGAACTGAATGGTGTTACATCATAATCACAACAACAAATGTCAAACTTGAATAATAATTTCATATACAAAATGCTGTACAGTTTCTTTGCTAGTGAAGCTGACAAGGAGAACTGTGAGACAACAGACAAACTAAGCAAGTGGCGAGGGACGGGTTGCCAGAACAGACAAAAGTGGCTGACAAACAGGTGAACAGTCAACATCCACAAAGCAACAGTTGAGTGAAACTAGAGGAACAGAACACCTTGTGGTCTTTTACAGCTCGCACTCACAGACACGCGCTCTTACCGTGTCCAGCAGCCGCTCCAGGCAGGCAGGAAGCACGTTGTGTCTCCGTGTGAGGTGACAAGCTAGCACCTCTCGACTGCTCTGGTCCTGCTGACACAGGGGACACGACCACGCCGGCGTCCCGTCAGGCTCGGTGACCGCAGACTCCTCCTGTCGGGGGCATACGACATGCGGTTCAAGCACTAGTGCATGTTGTCATTTTACACCACACTGGCATTTTGCTGTGCTTTTGTGTCTGACTCCGCACCATTATCTGTACCGTACTGTGTCATGCTGGCTCCAGAGCACAGCCAAAGCATGGTATACTTTTTGGTTTCATTTTAAAGGCAATTCAAGATGGAAAGCATTAAAAATGGTGTGTTGTAAGAGCACTATTTTATGAGGAGTGCGCAACAATATCTGGCATCAGGAGGAGTGTGAGAAAGAGCCATTTGTCATAGTACTGTTACACTGAGTCTGCTGCCAGCGCTGTTGTGATTTTTACTGCATTAAAACCCATTAAATTTGTATATGCATCCAAATCGTTATTTCACAGCAAACAGCACAAAGAAGAGGTTCAGAATTTGGTTTAAGAAGAACGTGACTTCCAATGAGTTGGAAGTCAGAAAAGAAAGCACATTTTGGGTCATGTCCGCAAATTCAGCAGACGTACAACAAATCAATGGCTATTTATATCATTAAATGAGAAAACAAAATATGCCATTACATAAAGTATGAGCAGAAACGCTAGCATCACAAACGTTCCATGCTGACAAGTCTTTGTTTTGGTTGGGGCATACAATTTCACGTCACCGAGTTAAGCGATGCCTTTTTTAAAGCCCCACATGCTCAGTGCAAAAGCGACGCAAGTTGTCTGCACAGTACGGCTCTGTTGTGCCAGTAAAGCAATGCCCATAGTCTAATGTACAGTAACAAAGGAAGGAAAACCAATTAGAGCACTCAAAACTGTCAATCTGCATCAACCAGATTCACTTTGTGTTTCATATAGACACGAACACACAATCCAACACAGGCTTTCAGCCAAAAAGGCACATAATGGACCAATTTCAAGACAAATTAAATTTCTCCTAAATATATGCCGAACCACATAAAATACTGCATCTGCAGCCCACGATACACTCTTTTGGCCACTTTATGTCACTATGGCCTGGTGGCTCAATGGGTTGAATATCAGGGAGGGATATGGAAGTCTCCTAGTTCAAATCCCAGCCCAGCCAGGTGTATCCTTGAGCAAGATATTAAAACATCAGCTCACTGAGCACCACATGTGGCTGTCCAAACCCATCCCTCCTGGACGGAGCACAAATGCAGAGAAGTTATTTCCCTACAGGATTAATAAAGTACTATAAATTACAATGCATATATTATGACATGCAGTCATCTTGAGCTGTTCACGCACTTATCTACATATTCTGATAGTCCATAAAAAAGAGTTTGTTGTCATGCAGTACTGCAAAGCTTAGGTGAAAGACTTGAAGTTCAGGAGGCCTTGGCAGGCACACGAACTCAGGGGAGAGCTGTGTTCTGACTGGCTACGCTAATTAAACTGTGCAAACATGTATGCTGCCAATCTTATACTTGGGTACATCGCAATGTAACAGGAAAAAAAAAAAAACTCACTGAGTGACTACAGTAAGGTTGGAGATGTGCAAGACTAACAAGCAGCTAAAATCACTGACTAAAAATCATCCACTGCTTTAAATAACCATGAATTAAAGAAGAGCACTACATGTCTATCAATAGCTATAAAACACTAAAGTTTATAAAAAGTTTTAAGAACTGCAACACTGAATCTCTCCACTGTGGGACTTATAAACTATTATTTTATCTTACAAGCTTATCAAGCACAATTAAGCAGATATTTGAAACAAAAAAAACTAGACATCACCTTCAGGTAAAGTTCTCAAAAAGTTATTATAAAGCTCTTACTCAATGAAAACAACCATCAACTATGTCACTAAATCCTTTACCTCCTATAGTCCGTAACCATTTCCCATTCTATCTGGCCTGCTGTATTCACTCTCTGAGGTTTATTTCCATCTCTCAGAAAGCTTTAGCATGTTCAGTCACATTCAGCGTCACAAAGCGTAGGCAGTAAAACGATGCTTACAAACTTCACTCTCCAACTTACTGGAGGAAGCAAAACATGTTGACATTGTGACAAGATCACATATGTGCCCACCTGCTGATACTAAGGCACATATACAACCACACAGTTAACCAACAGGAAAAATTCATTTAGCAACTCTAATCATCTACAGATCACTTGAGATGCAACCAAACTATTTATTTAATTGGTGCTTTTCCACACCGGCCCCACCCACCAGTACATGCACAAAGTCGTACGACATTTCTGGCTCAGACGGACTAAAGATTTCAGATGAAATCATGTACTAGGACATGATGTAGCCACAAGGAACCAAATCTGAAACCTCTGACCTCTTGTCTTCATCATAGCAGCAACTAAAACAGCGGCGGCCCACACACCACAAAAAATAAAGAAAGCACAGCAGCTGTCAGATTGCTCCATTTTAACCACCCACACGTGTGAAACGCTGGATCCTTCTGTCAAAAGACCGTCTCTGGAGAAAGCCTTATTTCAGCGCTTAAACTAAAAGATACAATACAGGCACAATTATGCATTATTTAGGACAGAGATGTGTCTAATTACACCTATTCCTCTTTTTGACCAACACCACCATTTGCCAGTTTTCGGCAGGCAGGATTATCTGTGCACAGTGGAAATCTTGCTCACCATACAGCAGGATATTTTGACATGAAATCAACCATTTTGAAACGGCTGAAAAAAAAAGAAAAGCATCCAAAAAAAAAAAAACTATACAGTAATTTGTTCACTGTTTCATATTTCTTCAAAATTGCCTTATTACATCAGAATGACCCACAATCGTATGAGAAGTACTACTTTTATTGTCATTGCGTACATAAACATACATGTCAGAATGAAATTTGTTCTCTGCATTTAACCCATCTCCCTGGGGGGGGGGGGGCAGTGGGCAGCCACATGCAGTGCCCGAGGAGCTCGCATGAAGTGTCTTGCTCAAGGACACACCTAGTGCCGTGGCTGGGATTTGAACCAAGAAACTCCCGCATGTTCTACCCACCAAACCACTAAACAAGTCATAGATCAAACAGTTCAAGTCATGATTTAAAAACATCACAGCTCTGGTCTAAACACCATCTACCATGCACATCAGTCAGCATTCTTTGCTGTCAAATGACTAATGAAATTTTCCCTATTATGGCTTCCCAACAACAACTATTAATTAATAAATGACTAGGGGTTCCATTTTCTAATTAGTGCAACACCAACCTGGGTTTTAAATGAGATCAAACAGACATCTCAGTTACAAAGCTTTCGCTCCCATTTTAAGACAGCCCCCACCGTCCAATATAACAATGACTTTCTATGTGTTGCAGCCAAAGCACAATTTCAGTCACGAACAATTAAAAGGGGCCACAGTGATTTCTGAACAGGCAGCAGCGAAATTAAGTGTTACCACACCCAGTCTATTTGAAGCTTAACTCACAGCAGCGCTCAGAGATAATTACAGGATTATGACCTGTAAAGATGTGCAATCAAACAGTTGCCTCTTGTATTAAACCTTCACAAACCTACAGCATCGTGGTCTCTGTGTATGACCCCATTATATAACACAGGATTTTGAAACAGGCGTGTCTTCCGATATCACATACACCATGGGTACAGTTTTTTGTTAAAATCCTCTGGGAATTTGACAAAGGGACCATTTTAAACTGGTTCAACAAGGTAGCTGGATTCCAGATACAAACAGAGAACCACAATAAGACAGGAAATTATCTGAAATTTCCACCATGGTAAACCGTGCCACATTTGGATTCACCAGCACTTTCCCAACTAAGCCAGCAGTATAAATAGCCCATTAGTCATTTCCAAAATATGAGAAAAGTAAGCAATGCATACTTGCTAAGATATTCCAAGGTGTCACCTATTTTTGCAAATTCATAGGCTTCTACTAGAAGTGCAATTAAAACCAGGCAGACAATACAATTCACAAAGACAAGCAAGCAACGCAACCGTTTAACAATTGTATCAGATATAATGCACTGGCCAGTTTGGTTTAGCCAATGTTTTTTTTTGCCATAAAGTGATGTTGTGCATGGGAACCTCCAGAATAGCTTGTGCTTCTCCCGCGTCTTCAAAAGGAATGCAGCCAAACATTCATGATCTCTCATTCCTCTCAAAGAAAAACATTAGCAAATTCATTACTGCTAACGCTCATCTCCTCTCTCTCACTGATGCATCAAGAAAACATTTTAACAAGGTTAAAGCTATATCAGACTTGGAAAGAAGTTTATGTATGAGAAAATCTTTTCGGCGGAAGGAGGCTGAGGGGGACAGCCATTACAATTTATTTACAGAGATCTTGAGCCAACCATTCATACAACATGGCAGACACTGAAGCCAAAGTCTTTGTATCAAACAACTGAAAGTAATCATCATGACAACCATCACAAAGCCATGTCCATCACATTCAACTCTTCAGTCTTCAAGTAGGCCTAATTATAGTTTCTCATTAAACAAAGTAAAATGAAAATCTAAAGGATAACTTACAAAAAAATATTCAAAGTACTTAATCCGTTATGGAAAAGAAGTTGTGTACATAAAGCAAC
Source organism: Chitala chitala (assembly GCA_025773905.1). NCBI lineage: Eukaryota > Metazoa > Chordata > Actinopteri > Osteoglossiformes > Notopteridae > Chitala > Chitala chitala. The sequence goes on from JABJVR010025578.1 coordinate 34,289, forward strand.
GTGAATTGTTTTAGTGTAACACCTACCATGAAACTTACGCATTGTTTCCTTAGGAAACTACAGGTATCGCAACGTTTCTACAGAATTTTCATTCCGTGTTCAGTTAAAAGTAATTATAGTACCTAACATAGCTCAGCTTCATGCTGACTGCACAATTAAGCATGAGAGTTGAAACCGAAATCTGGAAGGATGCTTTAATGCATCACAAAGGAGTCGTCAAATTAATAATTCCTTCTTTTTTTTTTTTTTTTTAACAAAATAACCTTGCCTGTTGCATTGTCAAAAGTGCTTAAAGATCTGCTTGTGCAAACACACAGTACTTTTTTTAGGTTATGTGTCATTTGATGATATAAAGTAACAGGGAGGATGCAACCTATTAAATTAACTAGAAAATTTGGGGGGTAAAAAGGTGCACAGCAGACAGCAGAACAGCTGCAAGTTTAATCTAACTGTGGGTTTAACTTCAATCATTCCCACTTAATTTAAAACAACTGTAGAAGATGCGTAACAAGAATTTACAGAACAAATGGTGGGAAATTTTAACATGAAAATCAAGTTATTGAAGCTTCTGAAATTAATTCAAATTACAAAAGACTTTTCTGCAACATATTTCATACAGCTAGCTATTGACACGGTTTGATTCATCCTTAAATGTTTCATAGCATTCGTCTGAAAGGAAAAAATACAAATACTACGTGATCGACTCAACTAATACTATCACCAGTTAAACGGTAAATCCTACGTGACGACTTAACTAGTACTATGATGGGTTCAACCGCAAATCCTACGTGACGACTTAACTAGTACTCTGACCAGTTAATATACATCCAGGCGTATGAACAATTATACACGTCATGAAACACAGCGAAGACTACGAGGAACTCGAAGAAAAGGTGGCGTTTTAAACGTGATTTCCGAACATCTTATTTCCCCAAAAAGCACCCAGCGACAAATTCCTGAACACAAGCGTTAAAACACACACACACACACACACACACACACACACACACACACACACACACGTCAGTTCATTTTAGATCTCCCAGTGCTACTTGGCCAAATCACGCAAAATTGCCTTAAATACAACTATTTGTTATTCTTAGTACTTTGGAGAATTAGGTTTATCAATCCTTTAGAGCGAGATATCGTTAATTACTACTCAGTTACGTCATAACAATTAACCGGTCCCAAAAACGGATATGGGAAAATGTCCCATTTTGGACTCGGTGTAAATCGGAGCACTAATACGCGCCATTGTTTTATCCAAAATTTATTTTCGGCTTTTAATTTAGTCATACACCAACTAATCATTTCCCTATTACTCGATTTATGAAAAATTTCCTGCCATTAAGATACTATGTTCTAGGTCAAATTAACCTTTAAGTATTTTAAAATTCTAGCTCGCTTTAGCCAGTCACATTTAACGCATATAGCAAGTAACTCTAATTTTCTCATTTTGTTTAACCTAAACACCCAAACGTCAAAGACAATTAGCTAACTAACATTATTACAGCAATCCAGTCAACTGGCCAACTAATCCCAACGCACATTACACTGGCGTTTTAAAAAGCGATCATCCAAAATGCCACAACCAGATCACGGGAAAACGCTCGGTCCTGAAGGGTACCACAACAAGAGCCCATTTAAACAAATATTTGCCATCTCCCTTCCTCCAAAACCACGGTCTTGAGTTGCTCCCTCAGTCCAAAGCTGGTGTGCTGCCATCCGGGCAACCCGTTTTGCATCGACCGCTGCACTCGCCACCAACCGGGGAAAGCGAGGCCTCTAATGGCTCCATCCAGCTAATTAACACATTTACGCCGCTTTCTTTTTCTTTTTTTTAAAGACAAGAAGGGAAAAGGGTATTTCGCGGGCGAGCCCTCCTCCTCTTCTACCACAATCAAGCCCCATGAATCCATTTAGTTAATAAGTCATGTGTCTTAAATAAATAACGGTTTTTTTTTAATAAATACCTTATTCTATTTACAGATCGCCTTACGTGCTTAAATTGCCGCTTGATATTGTCCGCAAGGCAAATCGACGAAGGAAAAACACGGCGGCAAAAAAAAAAAAGTTTTGGAGGCGTCGGGTTCGAAATCGCGAAAACACCATCATCATCATCATCGCCCGACTTTTCCGTGCGGATCCGTAACGAGCCGGGCTTCACCGCGCCGCTCCGGACGGCGCACGGCCGCAGCGCTCAGCCAGCCGCGTTTAATTGCAATCGGCGCGATTGGCGTGTTTACCTGCATGGCCGCCGCCACCGCCGCAGTGTGTTCTTCTTGATCTCTAAAACTGAAAAGTTTTCTCGCCTTCGCTCGCTCACTCACTCACTCACTCACTCGCGGAGTGTGGGGGGGGCGGGGGGGGGGGGGGGGGGGGGGGGGGGGGGGGGGGGGG